>JAANYP010005153.1:606921-616921 GCA_020465985.1 Centrapalus pauciflorus
TAAAAAGAATATTTTAATAGGAAGGAAACTTGTAATTTAACCTAGTAAATCCCTCAAAACCCCCAAACCATCACAGTTGCTTCATCTTCATCACTTTATGGGCACCTTCTGAAACACCCATACAACTAATACGAGTATTTCGATACTATTATACGTTAATTTATACAGAGTACTTGCGGAAATACGATCAAATTAAAACTTTTGCAATTAATAATCCTCAACGTGATTCCAAACACTTTGCATGAGACACAACAGAGTGTCGGAAATCACGGAGCAATGTAACTGGGGTTACAAGATTAAGTTATCAATTTAGTTACAAACGAATTAATAAACAGCAACTAATTCGCGTAAGTCCAAAAATGGAAGTCTGCTACTCCCGCCCCAATCATCTACAAAATGTTGAGCTCCTATCCGAGCTCCGAACGATATCTAACAACTTGGGCCAGCCGGGCCTTTGCCCTTAACAGATCCTGAAAGGAAATAACAACTATCGGGTAAATAACAAAGTTGTTTAGTGAGATTCTAGATTAAAGTACCATGTGATATATGAATGATGCCATGCAATGCCATGAATTCGACTAACAATTTTGGAGGCCAACTAATGGCTATAAGCTACCACATTGCGGTTACCATACACAAGCTTACCGTACAATGGGTTTACAATCTACTGCTCGATTACCACACCACAGGCTTATCGATATACAGTTTACAATGATGCCATACGATTACCACCACAGGCTTATCGTTTTACAGGCAATAATGGTTACCACACTCAGGTTTACCATTATGATTCCGCTGGGTTACCACACTCAGGCTTACCGTCTCGGCGGAGAGGTCAAACGAACGATCAACAACTTATGAACCGAGTGATAAACAATAATCATGATGTATGTGATGGCAAAGCATGAAAATGACAATAATGATACGAAAGCGATAACATACAATTCATGATATGCATGCAAATACATTAATACTAGAACTCACAATGATACACAATACGCTCTCGGCCCCGAAACCGAGTTATAATTGTCAAGGTAGGAGTGATAATCTCCACGTGACTTAACCCGTCAAAACCCCTACAAGTTGGTTCATAATATAATATTATAAGCATCACCGTTTATAATTTCTCAACTTTGATTCGGACATATTAGTCGTAAGATCTAATTAATTTCGGCCTCAACCTACATAATTATTTTGGGCTAATTTTTCTTCACAATTGGTGACAAAAGTTATTATGACAAACGATCCCAAGGACTAATTAAAATTACAATTTCTGACCGGAACTGGGCTCACGTTCCCATCCGAATTCGGATCAGCACCAGCCGGACTTCGGATCATCCGAGTTCGGGTCAGGGACCATCCGAATTTCGGACCAACTCGTCTGAGGTACGGCCCGAACTCGGTCATAGGCACATCCGAATTTCGGACCTACACATCCGAACTTCAAGCCTTCCAAATTCGGATCAGGGACCATCCGAATTCGGATCCCAAGTCATCCGGATCCTTTAACTTAGAAATTTTTCTTTCAAAATTCCAGGGCAACTCGGGTGCAGGTCTGCACTTTTGACCCTTCGAATTTAATGCTCAAAACTACCAAAACTTTTCATATTTATTACAAACGGTTTGGGGTCATTCCCAAACATATATATACCCTTTATAACACATTTTAAGCTGTCAAAAACACCATTTTATTCCTTTTGAATCATCAAGAGTTCATAAACTCCATTTTCAGGTTTTTGAGCTAAAACCCATCAAAATCCATAAAACTTGAAAAATATGTTTTAAATGATGATTCTAACTATATTTCATTATCATACCTCAAGATCTAACGATTTCTCCATAACATTCATAAAAACCCATTTGGGTTTCTCATCTTCTTCGTATGAAGATGGAGAGGAGAAGAAAAATAAAATAGCAAGATTTATAGACAAGAGTGGTTACCTCTTGGATCTTTAAAAAACGACGAAGCTTTCAACAAAAAGCCGATTTTTGGCTTCTCCTTCTTCTTCTTCTCTTCTCTTTTCTCTCTATTTGGAGTTTTTGAAAAAGATGAACACACACACATAAAGTGTGTGTGTCTGCGTAGGTTGTAAGTCAAAAAGAAGAAGAATTCTTCTTCTTTTTCTTTCCAACCCACAACTTTCACATATTTACCATTTATACCTTGGAATTAATTGCATTTCTTTTAAAGTCCATTCTATAAATCCAAGATATATATATATATTCATAATTATCCACACACAACCTTTATTTATGTGCTTGAAATAAATTAATACCTCGAATCGTATTTCGTTACAATAAATATTAATTATCAATTATATAAAAATTCGGGTCGTTACAATTCCTCCCCTCTTAAAAGGATTCCGCCCACGGAATCAGTTTCTTTCAAACAGAGCGGGGTATTTGGCCACCATTTCAGCCTTTGTCTCCCAAGTCATCAGAGATCCACGGTGGTGCTTCCAACAAACGAGCACCATCTCGATTTCTTTATTCCTTAGGTTAATTATTTTGTCGCCGATAATCTTTTCTGGTTCTTCGACATAACGTAGTCGCTCATCGATTTGTACATCGTCCAGAGGAACGGTCACAGCAGGATTTATCGGACTTCGCTTCAGATAGCTAACGTGAAAGGTATTATGAATTCCTGCCAGCACAGCGGGCAGCTCTAATTTATAAGCTTGGGCACCGACCCGCTCGGTAATAGGAAACGGTCCAACATATCGAAGACTTAACTTTCCTCGCTTTCCGAATCTCATAATTCCCTTCCACGGAGATACTTTCAGCATCACTGAATCTCCCACTGCAAACTCAATATCTTTATGACGTTTGTCCGAATATGCTTTCTGTCGATCTTGGGCAGCTTTGATCCGCTCACGAATAATCTGGATCTTATCATGCGTCTCTTGAAGCAATTCAGGGCCCGCTAACGGTTTCTCGCCTGCTTCTCGCCAACACGTCGGGGTTCGACACTTTCGGCCATACAACGATTCATACGGAGCCATCTTTATCGAAGAATGATAACTATTGTTGTAGGCGAATTCTACAAGTGGCAAGTGCGTATCCCAATTTCCACCAAGCTCGATCACGCACGCACGCAACATATCTTCCATTGTTTGATTAGTGCGCTCGGTCTGGCCGTCGGTCTGGGGACGAAACGCCGTACTCAAATTGACACGCGTCCCCAACTGATCTTGCATACTTTGCCAAAATCTCGAAGTAAACCTCGAATCACGATCCGAGACGATAGATTTTGGAATCCCATGATGTACAATAATTTCATCGATGTACATTCGCGCCAATCTTTCCAAAGGAAAGTTTTCTCGTATCGGCAAGAAGTGTGCAGATTTCGTCAGTCGATCCACAATAACCCATATAGCATCATGTTGTCTTTGGGTCTTCGGAAGCTTTACCACAAAATCCATCGTGATGTGGTCCCACTTCCATTCGGGTATCTCGAGGGGTTGCAAATTTCCAGACGGCTTTTGGTGTTCGGCCTTGACTCGCAAGCAAGTCAAACACTTTTCAACATGATTACCAACGTCTCGCTTCATTCCGGGCCACCAATACTCGGATTTCAAATCCTGATACCTTTTTGAACTCCCGGGGTGAATTGAGAACTTCGAATTATGACCATCCTCTAAAATTGTTTTGCGCACATCACCAATCTTCGGTACCCAAATGCGATCCCTAAACATTTTCAACCCGTTGCTACCCTCGGTTAACAGCACGCTTTGACCAACCATTCTCTCAGACTTAATATTTTCCTCTTTAAGGCCTTCGATTTGCCATTTCCGTATGTCGTCAAGGATAGAGGAACTCACAACCACATGCGTTAGCGCATAACAAGTCGCTTCCGGGTATCTCTTTCGGCTTAAAGCATCAGCCACTACATTGGCTTTTCCAGGGTGATAAAGGATTTCACAGTCATAATCCTTAATCAACTCCACGGCACGTCGCTGACGCATGTTTAACTCTTTCTGATCGAAGATATGTCTCAAACTTTTATGATCAGTAAACAACTGGCACCTAGTACCATATAAGTAATGCCGCCAGATTTTTAAAGCAAACGTGACAGCATCTAACTCCAAGTCATGAGTCGGACGACTCTTTTCATAATCCTTTAGCTGTCTTGATGCATACGCTATCACTTTTCCTCGTTGCATTAGCACACAACCCAATCCATTTATCGAGGCATCGCTATAAACGGCAAAATCTTCGTTTCCTTCCGGCAACGCAAGCACAGGAGCGTCAGTCAACCGACTCTTCAAAATTTGAAACGCCTCAATCTGTGGCTTTTCCCACACAAACTTCGCATTCTTACGAGTCAACGAAGTGAGTGGGACGGCTATTTTAGAGAAATCTTGGATGAATCGTCGATAATAGCCGGCCAATCCAAGGAAGCTACGAATTTCAGCAACATTTCTCGGCGCTTCCCAACTTTTAATGGCCTCGATCTTGGAGGGATCCACAGAAACACCCTCACAAGATATAACATTCCCTAAAAATTGCACTTGTCGTAGCCAAAACTCGCACTTGGAGAATTTGGCATACAACTGTTCGCCTCGAAGAAGTTCGAGCAATTGTCTCAGATGAACTGCATGATCCTCCTCCGTCTTAGAATACACCAAGATGTCGTCGATAAACACTATAACCGACTTGTCAAGCATTGGACGGCACACCCGATTCATTAAATCCATAAAGGCTGCAGGAGCATTAGTGAGCCCAAAAGGCATCACTAAGAACTCGTAATGTCCATATCGGGTCCGAAACGCAGTTTTTGGCACATCTTCTTCACGAACTTTAAGCCGATGATACCCTGAACGAATGTCTATTTTCGAAAAATAAGCAGCTCCTTGTAGTTGATCGAACAAGTCATCAATACGAGGCAAGGGATACTTGTTCTTTATAGTCACCTTGTTCAATTCTCTATAATCTATGCACATTCGCAAGGTTCCGTCTTTCTTCCGTACGAATAGAACCGGAGCACCCCAAGGCGAGGTACTCGGCTGAATGAACCCTTTCTCTAATAATTCCTCCAGTTGTGCCATCATTTCCTTCATTTCCGAAGGTGCTAAACGATACGGGGCTCGCGCAATTGGTGCAGCTCCCGGCACCAATTCAATCCGAAACTCTACGGATCGATCCGGTGGTAATCCCGGTAAGTCATCAGGGAACACGTCGGGATATTCATTAACTACTGGTACATCCTTGAGGTTTTTCCCTTCTTTCTTAGTATTTAACACACAAGCCAAGAAGCATTGACAACCCTTACCTAAACTTTTCCGAGCCTTAGCCACCGAAATCACTGCGGCTTCCCTTTTACGTCTATCCCCATACACAAATATTTCTTCGCCTTCCGGGTGAACAAACGAACGATTCTATTAGCACAAGCAATAGTGGCAAGGTTATTGGCCAACCAATCCATGCCAGCTATTACATCAAATTCTTTGGTGTCTATGGGGACAAGGTCAATATCAAAATTATGTCCGTCTAGGGTCAGCACACAATCGTAGTATATTTGGGTGGCACTGACCGATTTTCCGCTTGCCACATCAACAGATAAGGGAAAAGGCATTAAAGAAGGTATAATATCTAACTTTCGTGCAAATGCTTTGGAAATAAAAGACACACTTGCACCAGAATCGAACAATACTACAGCAGGTAAAGAATTTAGGAGAAAAGTACCGGTTACGACATCCGGCACATCCTGCGCCTCAGCAGCTGTAATCTGATAGACTCTGGCTTGAGGTTTGGGTGGATTCCCCTTTGATTGGGAGGAACCACCAACAAAACTAGGCTTTGCAACTGAGCCTTTACTTTCCGATGCCGTCAATCTCTTCTTCGGGCAATTCCGAGCGAGGTGGCCCACCTGGCCACATTCGTAGCATGCATCACTTCTTTTGGGGCACGCAGGACGTATGTGTCCCTCTTCCCCACATCCATGGCAAACAATAGGGGACAAACATTCCCCACGATGAAGTTTCCCGCAACGGTTACACGTAGGCACCGAATTGGAAAACTGAGATTTGGACTGAGAGTTGTTGGAGCTAGCAGGCTTCTTTAAGTGCCTTGACGATTGGGAACGTGAACGGGAGTCCACGTTCTTCGAAAATGATTGCTTGGGTTGCTTAAACGTCCCCGACGAAGACTCAACCTTCGCTTTCTTTGATCCAGCCGCCTCTTGTTCCCTACGGAACAATTCATACTCTCGGAGTCGCGCATACTCCACAGCTTTTTCGAACAATTCCACTGCGCGAACAGTCACCATTTCGCGAATCTCACTTCGCAGTCCTTCCACAAAGTAGTCAGTCTTTTGTTTCTCGTCAGCAATCACTGACCCCACAAACATTGCCTTCGAGTTAAACTCGATCAGATAATCATCCACTGATAGCTCTCCTTGCTGAAATGTCAGGAAGTCTCTTTTAATCTTCTGCACCGCAACAGCGGGACAGAAATGTTTGTCAAACCTGGTTTTGAATTCTTCCCAGGTCATTTTAGCCACGGCATCCAAGCCCAAAGTCTCCGCTTCAGAATCCCACCAAGTTAAAGCAGGACCAACAAATTGTGCAGCCGCGTACTGCACCTTTTTCTCATCATTTACATCAGTGACTCTGAATAACTTCTCAATTGCCTTGATCCAGTCCAAGGCCTCCACAGTAGTTGCCCGTCCATTGAACGCTGGAGGACGACAACCAATGAAGTTCTTATACGACATTCCTCTTTTTGACTTAGAGGAGCCGTGCTTCCGTTCCTTATCTTTCTTGGGCCTTTCTGCCCTACTTCCACTTCCAACGCCTTCCGTATTATCGTTACTTGCTTGCTCCCCCTCAGCGTTATTTTTCTTTCCCTGAACGTTCTGGGAAGCAAGTAGTTGGGTCATTAGCTCATTCTGCTGGCGATTTTGCTCCAGCATTTGAGCCATCATCTGCATCATTTGGTCCTCTCTAGACCCTCCACCAGTACGGAGACTGGATTCATTTTCATAATCTGGAGACTGATCTCTGCCTCCCCCATCATTTGAATGTTCTACCTCCTGGTGTAGAACGCGATTCGACTGGTTATCCGACATTGTCTGCAACCAACAGTTACAGGTCGGTTCAACACTTCTTTCACACCAAAGTGTGCACATGAAATTTATTTGTATGTATATGTATATATAAATAATTATGCTTACGTCAAGTCATAATCTTAAAAGTCCACCCAATATTATCCCATCCTAGGCCAAAGGTCAATTGTAATTGTTATAATATTGCCGCCTAGGTGGGTCAATAACAGCATCTGAAACCGTGCTCAGAGTAGAGTATCGTCGACTATACTCTGTCTATGAGCTCCAGCTCTGATACCAAATTGAAACACCCATACAACTAATACGAGTATTTCGATACTATTATACGTTAATTTATACAGAGTACTTGCGGAAATACGATCAAATTAAAACTTTTGCAATTAGTAATCCTCAACGTGATTCCAAACACTTTGCATGAGACACAACAGAGTGTCGGAAATCACGGAGCAATGTAACTGGGGTTACAAGATTAAGTTATCAATTTAGTTACAAACGAATTAATAAACAGCAACTAATTCGCGTAAGTCCAAAAATGGAAGTCTGCTACTCCCGCCCCAATCATCTACAAAATGTTGAGCTCCTATCCGAGCTCCGAACGATATCTAACAACTTGAGCCAGCCAGGCCTTTGCCCTTAACAGATCCTGAAAGGAAATAACAACTATCGGGTAAACAACAAAGTTGTTTAGTGAGATTCTAGATTAAAGTACCATGCGATATATGAATGATGCCATGCAATGCCATGAATTCGACTAACAATTTTGGAGGCCAACTAATGGCTATAAGCTACCACATTGCGGTTACCATACACAAGCTTACCGTACAATGGGTTTACAATCTACTGCTCGATTACCACACCACAGGCTTATCGATATGCAGTTTACAATGATGCCATACGATTACCACCACAGGCTTATCGTTTTACAGGCAATAATGGTTACCACACTCAGGCTTACCATTATGATTCCGCTGGGTTACCACACTCAGGCTTACCGTCTCGGCGGAGAGGTCAAACGAACGATCAACAACTTATCAACCGAGTGATAAACAATAATCATGATGTATGTGATGGCAAAGCATGAAAATGACAATAATGATACGAAAGCGATAACATACAATTCATGATATGCATGCAAATACATTAATACTAGAACTCACAGTGATACACAATACGCTCTCGGCCCCAAAACCGAGTTATAATTGTCAAGGTAGGAGTGATAATCTCCACGTGGCTTAACCCGTCAAAACCCCTACAAGTTGGTTCATAATATAATATTATAAGCATCACCGTTTATAATTTCTCAACTTTGATTCTGACATATTAGTCGTAAGATCTAATTAATTTCGGCCTCAACCTACATAATTATTTTGGGCTAATTTTTCTTCACAATTGGTGACAAAAGTTATTATGACAAACGATCCCAAGGACTAATTAAAATTACAATTTCTGACCGGAACTGGGCTCACGTTCCCATCCGAATTCGGATCAGCACCAGCCGGACTTCGGATCATCCGAGTTCGGGTCAGGGACCATCCGAATTTCGGACCAACTCGTCTGAGGTACGGCCCGAACTCGGTCCTAGGCACATCCGAATTTCGGACCTACACATCCGAACTTCAAGCCATCCGAATTCGGATCATGGACCATCCGAATTCGGATCCCAAGTCATCCGGATCCTTTAACTTAGAAATTTTTCTTTCAAAATTCCAGGGCAACTCGGGTGCAGGTCTGCACTTTTGTCCCTTCGAATTTAATGCTCAAAACTACCAAAACTTTTCATATTTATTACAAACGGTTTGGGGTCATTCCCAAACATATATATACCCTTTATAACACATTTTAAGCTGTCAAAAACACCATTTTATTCCTTTTGAATCATCAAGAGTTCATAAACTCCATTTTCGGGTTTTTGAGCTAAAACCCATCAAAATCCATAAAACTTGAAAAATATGTTTTAAATGATGATTCTAACTATATTTCATTATCATACCTCAAGATCTAACGATTTCTCCATAACATTCATAAAAACCCATTTGGGTTTCTCATCTTCTTCGTATGAAGATGGAGAGGAGAAGAAAAATAAAATAGCAAGATTTATAGACAAGAGTGGTTACCTCTTGGATCTTTAAAAAACGACGAAGCTTTCAACAAAAAGCCGATTTTTGGCTTCTCCTTCTTCTTCTTCTCTTCTCTTTTCTCTCTATTTGGAGTTTTTGAAAAAGATGAACACACACACATAAAGTGTGTGTGTCTGCGTATGTTGTAAGTCAAAAAGAAGAAGAATTCTTCTTCTTTTTCTTTCCAACCCACAACTTTCACATATTTACCATTTATACCTTGGAATTAATTGCATTTCTTTTAAAGTCCATTCTATAAATCCAAGATATATATATTCATAATTATCCACACACAACCTTTATTTATGTGCTTGAAATAAATTAATACCTCGAATCGTATTTCGTTACAATAAATATTAATTATCAATTATATAAAAATCCGGGTCGTTACACCTTCACAGTGTCAATCTCACCTCCGATTGAGATTTTGATTTCTTAAATCTGGGTTCGAATGATTGAGGTTCAGTTTTGGATTTGAGATTCAATCATCTAAACCATAGAGGTGATGTTTTGTCGACTTTGTATGCTTGATATTTTCTTCCTCTTACTCCGGTTGCTACCCCTTTCTCGAAGCTTTGGGATGTTAATGGGAGCTCCGATTGAGGGCTTGTAATTGGAAATGGGGTCTGATAATGGACAGAAGCTTTGGAGGTTTTTGATTAGGGTTCGCCGCCTCCATCTCCGGTCATCTTAGCCGCCTCCATCTTCTCCGGTGAGTAAATCAACTCCATCTTCTCCGATTGAGGGCTTGTAATTGGAAATGGGGTCTGATAATGGACAGAAGCTTTGGGGGGTTTTGATTAGGGTTCGCCGCCTC
>JAANYP010005153.1:619421-816921 GCA_020465985.1 Centrapalus pauciflorus
GTGACAGCAAAATCACTGTTTTAGACTACAAAAACAGCTTACAAATCTGATAAATTGGAAATGAAATGAAGTGATAGAGATCAACACTAACGATGAAAAGAACGGAGTTTCAGATTCACAATCTTCAAATGCTAGAAATAGACCAAATATCTGAAGAGCAATAATTTCTTAATTTTATTTTATCTAAGAAAGTCTATGTATTTAGAGACATCTTTGTTGCAATTATGAGTTGGTAGGTTAACTTATTGTCATCTTTCATTACATGATTATTATTTATGATTATCTATGTTTAATTTTAATTATGAGTTCATATCTTCTAAACATTATTTAATAATATTTGTTTCTGTTAAGTATTTTAAATGTTTGTCAGAAACACTAATGTTAATACATAATAATCATGGTTGTATTCATCCTAATTTTATATAATATGTCACAACGACATATATGTTACTTCTTTAAAATATCCAACGTCACTACAACAAATATGTCATTTGTTCACATCATTTTTACACGCTTTTTAAAAGTGTGTAAAAATTTAGTAAATATTCTACACCACTACTAGAAAATACGTTATTACCGAGGGACGAACGGTAATCCCTCGGTAACGTAATTTACCGACGGTTTTCCGAGGGCCGGTATCGGTTACAAATATCTGGTCGGTAACGAGAATTACCGACGGATTTACCGACGGAAATATTTTACCGACGGATTACCGATGGATTGATCACCGACGGAACACCGACAGAATTTACCGACGGATTAGCGAGGGACGATATTACCGACGGATTAGCGAGGGACGATATTACCGACGATTAACGAGGGACTATATTACCGATTAGCGAGGGACACCGTTACCGACGGATTAACGAGGGACACCATCACCGACAGATTAACGAGGGACACCATTACCAACGGATTGGCGAAGGAGAACATCACAGATGGTTTACCGAGGTTATTTACCGACGACATACTGATGGCTTTTCGAGGGCTTACCGATGAATTTTCGAGGGAATACCGAGGGAAAACTGCATTCTAGAAATAAAAAATATTTACTGTTTTTTTAATTAATTCCTGTATTTTTTTAATCAATAACCTTAATAATCCAGCAATCCAATAACACTACTAAATCAAAAAAAAAATTAACATTCTAATTTAATAGAATTCATCGGTAACGTTCCGATGCCATTTACATACTTGTATCAAAACAATATTCAAATGTAGAATTCGACAATATCATCAACAAAAATTAACCAAGCATCCTAAATGCTAATAAAGTTTAGTCAAACACAATATCTATTGAGAGGGACGTGATGAAATTGATGTTAAGTTGGCTAGCAACACATCATTTAACGCTTTAAAGCGTTCCTCCAATTCCTTTTTTTGCTCTTCCAAACGTGCATTCATCTCTTGCTCCATCTCCTTCTTCTGCTCTTCCATGCGTGCTTCAATTTCTTTATCTTTTTCCGCCAACAAGCGTTGAACCTATAAATAATAAACATAGATAAAATTGTTACCATTGAAATACTTGAAATTATAGTCTACATAGTTCCAATGCTTTATAATCATCACATTTACTTAATTATGACTTTTATTATACGC
This sequence comes from Centrapalus pauciflorus, assembly GCA_020465985.1. Taxonomy (NCBI): domain Eukaryota; kingdom Viridiplantae; phylum Streptophyta; class Magnoliopsida; order Asterales; family Asteraceae; genus Centrapalus; species Centrapalus pauciflorus. The sequence goes on from JAANYP010005153.1 coordinate 621,021, forward strand.
AATTGACATGGTAAACAACAATATAACTCTAAAACTTTAACATTTGTTCTTTTCAGGTAACTTTTTACTTCAAATATTGTCAATTATTAATTTCGAAGTCCTTAAACTGATGAAACTAACTTACGTCTCCAATTTGACTATTTAAAGTCAAACATTGCATTAAAGACACTTTAATGCATAAAAATAAGATTTAGCGACGAGGTATGAAAAGTTAATAATATTTTGGTGTTTTTTAAGTATTTATGATGTGTTGCAAAAAGAATCATCGAAATCCGACATCAAATGAAAGTTTGTTGCTAAAATATGCAATTGCTGCATTGTTGATTGCTGTTTGGTGCAGAATTTTGTCAAATCAGAAATGACATATTTGAAATATAATCAAGTCTAAAAGTGTCTATTTATCAAACAAATGTCTTCCTAGAGTTTACAAGTTGAGTTTAAGTGTTTTGGTTCACATTTTGTTAAGTTTAGTATATTGATTTGAACCAACCACTTAGATATTAGTTTGATTATGTTTGGAACAGATTTGAGGATTGAATTTGATTACTTTCCTTGTGTTATTTCTGAAATTGGAGTCAAATAGGTGACCAATGAATGATAATAAACTAATTAACAACACAACATCAAGTATTTTTTTTTAGATTCAACCTTTAAAAAATGTCTAGTTGACTAGTACAAACTTGCTTCAAAATCCAAAAGCTCACTTAAGTTCATAATGTGCAAGCGATGTGCTGAACGACAATTGTAACTATAAAACAACAAACAATCTAGTATTTGATGATATTCTACCATCTAAGCATGTCTACTAGACATATATAAAGTTGTTTTCCAAGCCAAAATGACACTTTAGTTCATCTTTTCAAAGATGTGCATATAAACTCAAATTTATAATCAAATCGAATGCATAGCATCACTAAAATTTAAAGGAACCATCAAATGTGGTCTAGGTGACTCCAATACTTCTACATAGTTACAAGATAACTCAATCCTACAAAAAGATGCGAAATAAGACAAACTTTTAAAGTACACTGCTATTATATGCAATTGACATGGTAAACGACAATATAACTCTAAAACTCTAACATTTGTTCTTTTCAGGTAACGTTTTACTTCAGATATTGTCAATTATTAATTTCGAAGTCCTTAAACTGATGAAACTAACTTACGTCTCCAATTTGACTATTTAAAGTCAAACATTGCATTAAAGACACTTTAATGCATAAAAATAAGATTTAGCGACGAGGTATGAAAAGTTAATAATATTTTGGTGTTTTTTAAGTATTTATGATGTGTTGCAAAAAGAATCATCGAAATCCGACATCAAATGAAAGTTTGTTGCTAAAATATGCAATTGCTGCATTGTTGATTGCTGTTTGGTGCAGAATTTTGTCAAATCAGAAATGACATATTTGAAATATAATCAAGTCTAAAAGTGTCTATTTATCAAACAAATGTCTTCCTAGAGTTTACAAGTTGAGTTTAAGTGTTTTGGTTCACATTTTGTTAAGTTTAGTATATTGATTTGAACCAACCACTTAGATATTAGTTTGATTATGTTTGGAACAGATTTGAGGATTGAATTTGATTACTTTCCTTGTGTTATTTCTGAAATTGGAGTCAAATAGGTGACCAATGAATGATAATAAACTAATTAACAACACAACATCAAGTATTTTTTTTTAGATTCAACCTTTAAAAAATGTCTAGTTGACTAGTACAAACTTGCTTCAAAATCCAAAAGCTCACTTAAGTTCATAATGTGCAAGCAATGTGCTGAACGACAATTGTAACTATAAAACAACAAACAATCTAGTATTTGATGATATTCTACCATCTAAGCATGTCTACTAGACATATATAAAGTTGTTTTCCAAGCCAAAATCACACTTTAGTTCATCTTTTCAAAGATGTGCATATAAACTCAAATTTATAATGCTTTCACCATGTGCCCACCAGGTTGTATAATTAGCGATAAACCCATATTTTAACAAGTGTAGCTTAACATCGTCTCTTTCCTTATAGTGTGTAATTTTACAACGACAACAAGGACATTTAATACGGAATACTATGTCACGACCTACATATCTTCTTCCAACAAATTTATGGTTAGAAAAAGCATAGTCTAAAAAACCATCAACTGCGATACAATAATCTGTATCAAGATACCCATGATCATCAAGCCTTTTATACATCCATCCTCTATCCATGTGTGTCATCATAAAATACCTATACATGCCCATAACTATCTTTATAAAACAACTATATAAGCATATAAACAAGATGTTTGATTCATGAAAACAAAAAAAATTCAATTTAAGAACCATAAAAACAAGAATTACATCATACAAGTTGCTCTTGTATAATAAATGAAATCCTAGGTCTATAATTATCCACAACTTTAACAAATATAAAAGTAATCGGCCACTAAACAACACTAAGAAGATATCACTTTTTTACACCTCATGTGAATCACTTAAATTATCATTATATAAATATAACAATTAAAAATACCTCTTATCATTGTTTATATATAACACTTAGAACATAAAACAAAAAAGAAATATGTATTTTATTCTTTCATTACAATGCATATGTTGACTATTATTTAAATATACCATTTATAAAAAAATCCTTAGTCATTGTTAGAATAAAAGCCACGTGAGACTCCATCAAAGTAAAAGCCACGTGAAACTTCGTCAAATTAAAAGTCAAACGACACTTTTATAATTTCTTCAATTCATGGCAGCCAACTGGACCCAGCAAAAAGACAAGTTTTATTTTTTCTATAAGTTAAATGGGCACGAGACAGACAAAGCAAATCAACAGTTCCATATTTCATGCAATTTTTTCATATTTTCTCTAAGTTAGTTTTGTGTTGTTTTACCTTCTCACCGGTGAACGAAGGAGAAGGACAGCGGTGAACGGAGCTTAATGGCAGCAGCGGCGATATCACAACAGAGTTCGAGCAGCAGCGGCGAGCAGCAGCGTAATGAACGAAGGAGAAGGACAGAGGTCGAGCAGCAGCGGCGGCGGTCGAGCAGCAGCAGCGGCGGCGGTCGATCAGCAGCAGCGGCGGCAGTCGAGCGGTGTTCAGCGACACTCACAGCAGTGGTGGAGGAGCTGCTGACTTTGGCTCCAGCGGCTGACTTTGGCTGGAGAGCAGATGAAGGAGGAGGCGTGACTTTGGCTGGAGAGCAGATGAAGGAGGAGGCGAGAGAAGCTTTGTCTCCTGCGGCGGTGTTTAGGTTTCTTTCTGTGATTTCACATGCCTTTCACGATTTGTAAGGACTAAGGAGGGAAGTTGAAAATTAAAAAACTTATTTGTTGTAAATTATTTTAGTTTGAAAATTAAATGAATAATTATTGACTTATTTGTTTAATTTAGTTTGTATAACCAACATTTATGTAATTTTTATATAATATTTATTAAAAATTATTCACGTAATACGTGGGTTCATAAATAAGTAACTTATAATTAACTATTAACTAACTAAAATTTCATTAAACTAAAAATACTATTAAATGAGTAACTAATTTGGCACATGTCGACCCCTCATCTAATTCATCACGTGTCAAAACATGTTTTTAAAAAGTTAGGAGATTTGAATGTATATGAAATTTATATACATCATTATAATGTTAATTAAAACAATGTTTTTGAAAAAAAAATTAAATTCTTTAATTAAAGGTTTTACTTTCTGATCCGTTGGAACCAATTGTAAATAAATTAATTTAAGTTCTATCAAATTTCTAATTTAAGTTCATTCTTATAGATCGGGACGATTTATATCAATTATATGTTATTCAAATACAGACTAGAATCTTCAAAGGGGCGATGATTAATCGATCATGTTATAATGGATCATGTTGTATCTTAACAAACATTAGTTGTTACTATTAGGTAATGAATCATATTGGGCCTTAACATTTAATTATTTTTCATGTAGGTAATTAAAATATGTTATAAAAGGGTCATCAGACGTTAACCAACATTAGTGGTTCTTATTGGTTTATAATAAACTAATTTAGGTCATAACATATTATAACGCGTCATGTTGGGTCTTGACAACTACTAATTGTTCATTTAAGTTCGTAACAAGTTATAATAGGTATTGTTTATTTAAATGAAACATGTTGGACCTTAACAAACATAAGAGTTAATATCAAGTTGTAATAAGCCTTGTTGGGTCTTAACAAATGCTAGTTGTTCCTATTATGTCATATAACATGTTACAATGGACCATATATGACATTAACAAATACTTATTGGTCATCTAGGTTATAACAAGTTTTTATGTGTTACATTTTACGTTAACTAACATTAGTGGTTCTTATCAGTTTATAATAAGTTACAATGGACCATATTTGACATTCACAAGTACTTTTTGTACAATGTCATAACATTTATAATGACTTATGTTGAATCGCAACAAGTAGGTATCGTTCATTTAATGTTATAGTCGATCAAATATATGGATTATGTACATAGACTAAATATCTTTTGTGAACACTTTATTCGTTGTGAACATTGTGAACAACCATAAAATAGCTTTTGAATCTTATGAATCTTGTTGAAAATACTACCGAACCCTTGTATTAACCTATTAATCTTATTGGATCCTATAGATTTTATTAAATCCTATGAATTTGTCGAATCTTACGAATCTTGTTGAATCCTATGCATCTTGTTGTAAAAACTACTATGAATCTTTCGAATGTTTTGAATCTTATTGTAGACACTTCTATGAACCTTTTGAATTATATGAATCATGTTACAAACACTTGTTGATATATATGAATGATTATATGTATTTTATTTGTTCACAACGTTCACAAAGATAACTTGTTCACGATGTATCTCATCCCTACATATATATTATTTGTTTAAAAAGTAACTCATTACCTATTAATATCAACGAATACAATTAATTTATATTTTCGGTTCTAACATGGACGTGTGTATTTGAATTGTATTCATATTTAACGACCTATTTTTCTAGAAAATGGAAAACACAATGTTTCCGAGGGATTACCGAGGAATTACCGAGGATTTACCGAGGGATTACCGACAAAAGACATACCGAGGGCATACCGAGGGAATGTTACCGACGGATTACCGACGAATATTTTACCGAGAGATTTCCGAGTGTTTACCGAGGGAATGTTACCGACGGATTACCGAGAGACGTGTTTACCGACGGATTACCGACAACAAATTTATCCGTCGGTAATCCCTCGGTAAACTCTCGGTATTAGCGACGAAATAGCGAGGGAATGTTTCCGTCGGTAATTCCGTCGGTATACCCTCGGTAATCCTTCGGTAATTTGCATAAACACAAACCGTCAGAAATTTGTCGGTAACCCGTCGGTAATACCGAGGGATTTTTTCCGTCGGAAATTCCGTCGGTAAAAGTCAATTTTCTAGTAGTGACGCACCTGACCTTCGTGGGTTTGGTGATTCGGAAGTGCCACCTTCCTCAACCAGCTACACGGTGTTTCACGTCGTTGGAGACTTGGTTTGCTTACTTGACTCGCTCGGGTTGGACAACGTTTACTTGGTGGGTCATGATTGGGGTGCCATAATCGCATGGTACATGTGTCTTTTTCAGCCGGACCGAATCAAAGCTTTGGTGAATATGACCGTTGCTTATCATCCGAGGAATCCATCGGTGAAACCGATAGAGTTTATCCGGCAGGCGTACGGTGACGATATGTATATGTGCAGGTTTCAGGTGAGGTGATCACTGGTTACTGATTATTGCTCTCGTTAAAAGGTTGATTACGAAAACATGTTACGTATTTTTAGGTATATTTAGTTATGCAATCAAGTTTTAAAAAGGATTTATTAAGAAAAAAGTCAACATGTTTTTACGTCTTTTCCGTTTTCGTCATTCCATGTTATTTTTCCTCCATAAAAGTATTCATGTTAATTTTTTTAATTGGTGTAGTGAAATTTAGACATTGAAACCCGGTTTTTCAGTTTTTAAAAACCCTTACTAATTATAATCGGGTTTCAATGTCCAAATTTCACTAAACAAATTAGAAAAAAAAATAACTTAAGGACATTTATGGAAAAAAAAATTAACATGAAGGAACGAAAATAAAAAAAAAATGAACACATTTGGTTTTTTTTCTTAATAAACCATTTTAAAAACAAACAACGATATATTATGTGTGTTAAGTATAAAATGATAATAATAAATAAGGGTTTATTACGGAAAAAAAAGACAACACGTTTTCATAGTTTTAACGTTTTCGTTCTCAAGTTAATTTTTTTTATTTTTGGTTTAGTGAAATTTGACTATTACCGGGTTCTAATAGTCAAATTTTACTGATTCAAAAAGAAAAGGATAACTTGAGTACTAGTCTAGGGAAAAAAAAAATAAACGAAAACGTAAAAAATATGAAAACATATTAGTCTTTTTCATGATAACCCAAGTAATAATTATAACAATATAAAACGATATCACAAAGAATAGATTATTGGGTAAATAATCTCCTATGATATAAATATTAATAATTAAAACATAATGTATACATCGTGCATGTCAAAATGTATAATTAATAAGATAATAAGAATTTTGATGCATAAGTAATTATCTTTTCAAATTATAGAAGTAAATTATTAAGTTAATTTGTTTATTATCTATCTCGAATCATGCATATTCTCCATTTCCCCTACACAGTAACACATCCATACCCATACACAAATATATCTACATACATACATACATACATACATACATACATACATACATACATACATACATACATACATACATACATATATATATATATATATATATATATATATATATATATATATATATATATATATATATATATATATAGATATATATATATATACATATATATATATATATATATACATATATATATATATATATATATACACACACACACACTCACACACACGTGTATATATGTTATTGACAAATTCACATAATTTAAAGTTTTAAAGTGCATCATCAATTCATATGTGCATATTATTTAAATATTATACTTTCGCATTGAATAAATTTTTTTATCGTCATAACTTCTAATGATGTGAACTCGTTGATTGTAATGCGTTTTTGAACATGTGTGTATTATACTTTTATTTAATGTAAAACATTTTATCACAATGAATATGTACATTTAATATAGATACTCCATGACCTATTTTTTCTATATATATACACACAGTCACAGACACACACATAGGGGTGGGTTCAATGAAAAACCACATGCATCGAGAAACCTCAGAAAACCACATGCACTATAACTCATGTATCTTGTTGTGCAACATATCACAGGCATTTGGTGGTTAAATCCTTTGATTTTTAAGGAAAGTGGTAAAATCCTTTGATTTAGTAATAATTATATTACTTAGTTCAATCAATATACCAAGATGATACATGTTTTTACTTATGCATTACAATAGATTTTTTTTTAAAAGTCTATGGGGTGTTCTTTTTCCTATAATAAATACTGATTTAGTCATTTTACTTATTCAGTAAGTGATTTTTGGCTAATAAGTGCGGTCTTTTCCATAAATAATAAGTGGTAAATCATCACTTATCATCACTTATTCAATCATCATATTTACTCACTTATTGTCACTTATTCTAAAACTATAAAAAAACTCTCCTCCATCTCTCCTTAATTATTAAAAGTATTTATACATTTTATTTTTTATGATATATTTATTTTATAAAATATATATATTTTATTTTTAAAAATTATCCCCATTGGAATATTTAATTATTTATCTTACGTTTCTTTTATATATTCAATTTAATTATTAAAAATTATTTATCTTATCTTTCATTTGATAAAATATATATACATTTTTACTTTTATATGCTTTTAGCTAACTATTTTATTACGTTAATATACTAAATAAATTTTTTGCTAAAAAATAATTTAATTTAATGGAAAATATACTAAAATTATGTTTAAAATTTCTATATCTGACTATTTATGAACAAATTGGATGTATAATTTAGAAATTTATAATAAAAAATTCTATCTGACTACACCCTATCTACCCTCGACCATGATAAAGAAAATTTGATTTCCATGTTTATATATTAAAGATCCTTGATATTTTAAATATATTCTGGATTTTATATTAAAGAAAGTTGAAATACATGTTTATATGTTAAAGATTCTTAATTTTTCAGATTTTTTTCTTTTTTATATGTTAAAGAAAGTTGAAAAACATTTTATTTTTATTTACAAACTTGATTATTCAAATTTATTTATGTTTATAAGTTAAAGGAAGTTGACACAAGTGTATTATTTTTGTGTTCAAGTTTTGTTCTTAGATATATATATATATATATATATATATATATATATATATATATATATATATATATATGTAATACAGATTCAGCATACAAAAGAAACAGACTTATTAATTCAGCATCAGTAACCAATGTCGGTCACTGTAGGTCCCGAGAGGTTCCCAAAGTATATAGCTTTAAGCTGTAGAGGGGGGGTGAATACAGCTATTTAAAGACTACACACAATTTTCTCAATGTTTGTATGTATTATTAACAAATGTTAATTACAAACAAGCTTGAATGCGGAAAGGTTCAAGCTGAGATGACAGATACAACAGTATGTTCACTAGTCTAAGACAGACTCAAACTAGTTTACAATGAATACACTCACTAAGAAGCACTCACTGTGTTTACAAGACTTAGAGGGACAGCTTATGTAGAACAGCTTAGACACAAAGAAACTGTATTACACAGGCAGGCTTGCATGCATGAATAATGTACTTGCACGTTCACTCTTGGCTTTAGCACTTAGCTTTTTGGCTTGATCTTTCTGACCTTAGAAGCTTCCTTTTATACTCACTCAGAGGATCTAAGAGAAACTTCTTCATTGGACGGAATGAAAAAGGAGAAGTCTTGTTTGAAAAGACAACATAACTTTTCTGCACTTTTCTGAAAAGCAGACTTGTCTTCACATGTGCAGAACTTTTGTCTTTTCACTTTGTCTACTGTTGCATTGCCTTTAACCAATTTAGGAATGTCAACTTTGCGTCTTTCTTCCTTGTAAAGGCCTATTTTGATATAAGAAAAAGGTCTGTCACCCTTTTTCAAATAACCTTTTGTCTTCATGTTACAGATGAGCGTGGACAGGCTGAGCAGTTCTGTTTTCCACTTTGTCTTCGACTTTGTAAACTGATCTTGTAGCCAAAAACAATACATGATGACTTGGAAACGTATTCCATAAAGAGCCTGTTCACAAAGAACAGGTTCTGTTCACAAAGAACAGAACACTTGAAAAATGCCCAAGCTGCTCACCAGTGTAGAGCAGCATAGACAGTTTATGTCCAGCCTGTTCAGCAGGCAAAGCAGCTTGGACAAACTGTCTTAGTTGCAACACATGCAACACATTGAACAGCTTTGGACTGATATTGCGAATCATTTTCAGGTTTCAATAAGGCATATAACAGGCCTTAATTTCAACCTTCAAATGTATCAACAGGTTTGATTAGAAATCTCCCCCTCAGATGTAGAACAGGTTTGACTGAGGCCTTTTTGTGCCTAACAATCTCCCCCTATTTGCAATAACCAGTCTAAGCTGGCTTTATCAAAAATCACTATATATTTTTACAGTACATTTGCTAAAATAAAATTACAACATCAACATAAAGTAAAAGATCAGTTTATATATACACTAATTTTTGATTACATTAGAACAACACATGTTCTTACAAAAGTACAACTAATGTACTGATGTATATTACAACTAATGTAAAATGAAATTACAACAAATGTAAATAAAGTACAACTGATGTACATTGGACTGTTTTTGTTGGGAACAAATAATGGTAAGCCTGTCCAACTGATGGACAGCTTCCATTCTTCACCTGCCCAGATGGCAGATGGACTTCACTGGACTAGAGGTGGCATTCCTTGTTTGAATCTTCTTTCAAGTTCTTCCCTCGTTTCTTCCATTTCTTCAATTTCAACTCTGAGAAACATGAAGTTAGAATCTTGAAGCTCACCTCTGTTATATAATCCTTTCAGCTCATCCCAGATGGCTGCTCTCCATAAGCTGGACTGTCTGAAGGATGAGGCAATTCTGAAGGCTGCAAGCTGCTTAAGACCAACTTTATGTAGGTCTGAAGCTCTTTGAAAGCATTTCTTCTGAGACAAGGGATCTACAAAAAATGCCCCTAACTCAGGCTCTTCAATTACTTTGCCATCTTCAAATTCTACTCCTTTAGGCAGGCTGTGGTCAACTCCTTTAATTTCCACAACATAATCTCCTTGTTCAGTCATTATAAGGAGTTCTTCCAGCTCTGTGTCCTTCTTAGTTCTTCTGGCCTTTATTTTAGGATGTGTCACAAAGACACCTTCACTTACTTCTTTAGACATCAGGCCAAGGTCCTTTACTCTTTCCATCAATTTCTTGACATATGCCCTGATTTCCTTAGCCGTTTCTGACTTTGATTCACTCAGGGCAACTGCCAGCTCAATCCATTCTCTGTACCCCATCTGTGCTACGTCAGTGTGGTCATATGTTTCCAATTCTGGGCCTGTTGCACCCATCCTTGTTATTTTCAACTTCCACTGACTGCCTTTTCTTGATATAGGGACAACTTTGACAATTGATTCCTTGGCAAGCCTTCTTTCAGCAACATCTTGAAATTTTTTCTTTGCCAGGTTGTCAAAATGGTATTGAACTCTTGCATGAGGCACTGTAGGCTTGGTCACTGAGACCAGAGTACCTCTTTCTACTTCCTTTTCATCCTCCCCTGTTGATCCCTTAGCAGATTCCAATATTTTCTTTTGCACTTCCAGAGTAGACATTTTAATTTTCTTTGCTTCTTGAAGTGCAAATGCTTTGGCAGCTTTGGCAGATTCTTCTTCTTTTCTAAGCACTTCCAGGGCTTGAAGCTGTTCTTCTCTGAACTCAAAATACTTGTCCATAGGAAGACCCATTTCTTTAGCCCTGCTTTGTGAAATTGATCTTCTGCTTGTTTCTGCTGTGTGGGATCATCTTCTGCTATTCCTTTTCCTTTAGCTGCTGTAGTGGTAGCAGCCTCAGGAATTTCCTCTTCTTCTTCTTCTTCTGTTATAATTAGATGCCTTCTTTTACTGTTGGGCCTGTCCTCAGAGATGAATTTCTCCCCCTTAGATTGAGCAGGGTTTGAAGAGACAGCCTGAGTAGGCAGAGCAGCTTGAGAGGCACCTTCAGCTGTACCTGTTTCAAAAATATCTGCCGGCCGACCAGTTTGGGTTGCAGACACTGGTATCTCCTTAGGAGAAGAAGTTTTCTCCCCCTTAGACTTAGTCTTCGAGGCAGATGACTTCTCCCCCTTTGAAGGAGATGAAGCAGCGACTTCAACACCTGGTCTGCCTGAAGACACAAAGTCAGCAGGTTTGCCAGCAGGTTTAGCAGAAGGTTTGGGACCAACAAGGCTAGTCACTAAGAAAGCCAAGTTATCCTTCACCTCTGTAAGCTGGGAAAGACAGGACTGAAGAGAAGAGGAGTGGGAATCAGCAAGGGAGGTTAGCTTTACAATATTTTCCCTATCAGACGCTGTGAACAGCAGAGTTTGCAGTTGTGCAAGATGAAGGTCTAGAGAATCTTGCACATCAGCAAGATCTGATGACACAGAGTTTGAAAGGGAGCCAATGAGAGTTTGTAAGCTAGCCAGAGTGGCGGGAAGAGTAGAGTTGCAAGAAGTAATAAGAGATGACAGCTGTTGAGAAAGGGCTGTCATTGAGGACACAGAGTCCTGTTGCATGGAAAGAATAGAGGAGAGGGATGTGGACACATGTTGCAGCTGAGCAGTGAGTGCTAACAGCTGTGGAGAGGGATCAGGTTGTGGAGTGGTAGGGAAAGAGGCCTTGAACGAATCAAAGAACCCCTGAAGCTGTGCAGACACAGAGTCTGATATGATAGAGGGGAGAGAAGACATAGAGGATTCTAAAGAACTAACTTTGTTGGTCAGCAAGGAAAGCTGATCCTTCAAAGGCAGGTCTTTAGGGGATGGAGGGGTATGGGTAGATTGTTTTGAGTGGGTAGATGGAGAAGATGATGATGAGGCTGGGGTTTGAGGATGAGATGGAGAGGGAAGAGAAACTTTTGAAAGAAGCTCCATAGCCTGGGCAAAAGTTAGATGGCCCAGCTTGGAGGGGTCAAGAGGTCCTTCAGCAGCGGCTGTAGCTGCATCACCAGGAGAAGGGGTTGGTGTTGAGGGCCTTTCAGATGCTGCTTGTGCTGCAACATCTTCATGAAGACCAGTGGTGATTCCCTCTGCAGTGCCTTGGTTTAAAGGCACCTCATCATTGGGAGATGGGATATGCATTTCAACATCAGCAGTGGTGAAACCTGCTGATGGAATTTGCATGGAGGGAGCAGCCTCACCAGAGGGATGGTGTGATCCCTGAGGTTCATCAGCTGTGGATGTTGGTCCCTCAGCAGCTGTTTGGTGTAGAACAGCTGTATCATGGGGAGCAGAAGTTTGAGGCTGAGCTGCTCATTGGTCTATATCAGCAGCGTGGGCACCTCGTGCAGACTCAGGGTGTGAGGAGATTTTAGTGGGGGACTGTGTGGACACAGTATGGAGTGGAGAGGAATCCTGTCTTTCAATATCGTCAGCCTGTTGGGAGGCTGGGATAGTTGATGTGAGTATCTCCATTTGTACAACTGGTTCCTGTTGGGAGGAACCAGAGGGTCTAGGCTGACTCTGGGTAGACTCAGATTGGAGTGAAGCAGGCTCCAAATGAGCTGAACCTTCTCCCAAAATAGGAGAGGCAGCAGGGATTGCTTCTTTTACAACTGAACCATGTTGAGAGGGAACAGAGGAGGTGGTTCTTTGGGCTGGTTTCTTTTTGGAGAGAGATTTGCGTTGGTAGTGAATGGATGAAGTGGGTGATTGTGGAGAGGAGAGAGGATCTGTTTGGACAGGGTGTGAGACTGGGTTAGGAACAGTGGGGCTGGCCTGTTCCATGGTCTCTTGTGCCACAGAGGCACCAGCCAATGAGGCTTCAGGCTCAACAAATGAACCAGGGTCTGACCACTGTTGAACATATCAGCAGAGGAACTGGGAAAATCAGCTTTGATAGGTTCAGGACATGCAGTTGTAATTAAGTCAGTACATTTATTCACACAGGATGTATTGACATAATCATCATAATGTCCATCATGATTAACAGGTTGCACACTGGGTGTAGTGGAAGCTTTTGAGTCCTCTTCATTGTTTGAATGCATCAGATCATCAAAGTTAAGTTCTCCTGAAACTGATTCAGGAACAGCTTTGGTAGAAGCATTCTTGGACTCTTCAAAGGTGACATTGATAGATTCATCAATCACCTTTCTTTTGTTGTTGTATACTCTGTAGGCTTTAGAGATAGCAGAGTAGCCAACAAACACACCTTCATCAGCTTTAGGTTCAAACGTTGTCAGTTGGTCCCTCTGATTCAGAATGAAGCAGGGACATCCAAACACATGGAAGTAACTGACATTTGGCTTCCTCCCTTTGAGCAGCTCATAAGGAGTCTTGTTCAACCTTTTTACCACTAAGGATCTGTTTTGAGTGAAGCAGGCAGTGTTGACAGCTTCAGCCCAGAATGATGAAGGTAAACCTGATGCACACAGCATGGTTCTAGCAGCTTCAATAAGAGTTCTGTTTCTCCTTTCAGCAACTCCATTTTGTTGCGGAGTTCTTACAGCTGAAAAGTTTTGAGTAATTCCTTTCTCTTCACAGAAGTCTTCAAGAGTACTGTTTCTGAATTCAGTACCATGATCACTTCTAAGCTGCTTCACTTGAGCAGAGTTCAGCATCTCCATTTTTTTCACAAATCCAATAATTTCTCTAGCAGCCTCTCCTTTACTCTTCAGAAAGATCACCCATGTGTACCTCGAGAACTCATCAACCATTACTAGAGTGTATCTTCTTCCTCCTAGACTTGGGACATTTACAGGTCCAAACAAGTCCATGTGGATTAAGAAGAGTGAAGTATCAATAGAAAAATTATGTTTGGATTTAAAAAATGTTTTCCTCTGCTTGCCTTTTTCACAAGCTGTGCAAAGGTTATAGAGGGCAAACCTGTCACCAACTCTTTCTTACAGAGTTTATTGATGTTCTTGAAGTTCAGATGTGACAACCTTTTGTGCCATAACCAGTTTAAGTCTGCATTTGTTCTTGTGAGAAAGCAGGTTTCAGTTGTGGAATCAGCAGATTGCATGTCCACAACATATACACCTTTCTTTCGTTGAGCACATAGCACAACTTTGCCTTGGGGATCCAATATGTAACCCAGGTGCTCATCAAAGTTAACCTTGTAGCCAGCATCACACAGTTAGCTTATGCTAACAAGGTTATGTTTTAGCCCAACCACATAGGCTACTCTTTTGAATACTGCAGCACCAGCTTTAAGAGTTCCATATCCATCAGTGGATCCCTGTACATCGTCACCAAATGTGACTTTTGGCCCTTTTTCAGGCCTGAGATCACTCAGCAATTCTTTACAACCTGTCATGTGCCCTGGGCAGCCACTGTCCAAGTACCAAACCTGGGAAGGTTGTTTTTCCTGCAAAGTGATAAGAGAAATATTAGTCATTTTTAGGGGAACTCATCACAGAGATGAGTTCTCCTACTTCATCAACATTTATTGATGGATTTATAATATCCACACTAATATTCCCAATTTGAATGGTGTCAGCTTGAATACCATTTTTATTGACTGAGATGTTTCCAACACTGCTTGTAACAGCTGTGAGAGAACTATCAGAGTCAACAGGCCTCATGTCCTCAGGTTCAGGACAGTCTTTGACCAGATGTGTCTTCTTCCCACATTTATAACATTTTCTCTTTTTAGTATTTTTGGAAGAAGAACTTTCAGAAACACATTCTGAGTTATTTTTGTTGATTCTTTTAGCAGGTTTTGCAACTTTATTACTATTTGATGAATCAACAGCTTGAGTGGAGGATTCAAAAGTTACAGCTTTGTTTGTCTCTTCCTTCCTCCTTTTAGGAGGACAAATGTCAAACACAGGAAGCTTAATTGGCTTTTGAACTTCCACAGGTTTGGGAAACTTATTCCCATGTTTCTCAGGTTGAGCAATGGCTTTGCCTTTGTCACTACTGAGACGTGATTTATGCTGCCTATCAACATAATCATTGTTTCTGGTTTTGAAAAACTTATTTTCATGTAAAACCAGTTTACCACTATGATTAGTAAACTTATTAGAAATCACAGCAGGTTTGCTTTCAACATGAGACTTGTCCTTGTTGAAAACAGACTGCTTAACTTTTGAAAACTTGTTTTCAAAATGTTTAGCATCAAAAGGATTATTATATCTTTTACCATCAGCTTTGGACACAGAACCTGTTTTGTCAACAGGTTTAGTATCCACAGCTGTAGTTTGGACATGTTTTCCTTTCTTTTGCTTGTGTGAATCAGCAGAGCACTTAGCAGGCTGGATTGGTGAAGAACATATTCCAACACCAGCTTTTGAGCTAGGTTCACACGAGCTGTCAGTATTTTGAGGCCTGACAAACCTGTTTGTTGAAATTAGTTTACCATTCACTTTTTGAACAAAAGTGTTTGGAAGCTCACCAAGAGTGGATAAATCTTCTTTCAGATTATTAATCTCAACAATGGAAGCTGCTGTATCAAGATCCCCTCCAAGATAGGCTTGAATTTGTGCAGGGATCTGTTGACTTATACAATGGCTGACTTTTTGTGCAGATTGGCACCAAGAGTCAACTATCTTTTGAAAGCTTAGCATGCTTTATATCTGTTTCTCTCTTTTCTTCCAGTAAAATAGAGTTGATGTGTTTTAATTCATCAAGCTCAGTTTCCAACTTATGGAAACTGTCCAATTTACTGGATTTTGTTTTAAGATCAGTTTTAAGCTTGGAGATTTCAGATAATAAAGCATCATGCTTCTCAACAGCAGCTTTCAAATCAACTAGCATATATTCAAACATCTTAATCTTTTCTTCGGAACTGTAAGCCGTAAAATTTTGTACCTTATACATCATTGTAGGATTCCAGTTCTCTAAGCTGCTGAAAGCTTCAGCTTCAGCCATATCCTGTTTGAAACTGCTTGTTGATGGGACATCAGTGTTGGCCATCAGACATTGATTGTCTTCTTCATCAGATGATGAATCAGATTCCTCCCAATCACAAGTCTCTGCCATAAGTCCCTTTTGGCGGTTGGAACCCACTGAGTTTTCCAACTTCCTCAGCTTAGCCATGGCCATAAGGTACTTAACCCTATAACCATCATCCTTGTTTGTCTTGTATGGTTTGGATGACTGACCAACAGCTTTTAACACACAGTCAGCAGCTATATGGCCAGTTTTGCCACATTTGAAGCACTCAGCTTTGGATTTATCAAATGCCTTCTTTTTGCCAGCACCTGAATTTCCTTGCAGCATGTTTCTTCCAAACCTTTTCTTGTTGAACCTTTTGACAAGCATAGCTATCATTTGCTCATCATCTTGTTCAGCGATATCTGCATTATCTTCCTCATCTGACACTTCCTCCTTGTCATCATGTGGTTGATCAGGTTGAGTGAACACATCACTCACCTGACTCACAGACTGCCTCACATTAGCCACAAAGGCTGCACCTCTTTTAGACATCTCCAAGGCATTTCTCTTCTGTTGCCTTGACTGTTCATCATTTAGTAAAGATCCATACAAGTTGACAAGATCCATACTTCTGATTGTTCCTGAATTTCTTAAAATTGTTGAAAAGTAATTCCATTCTTCAGGGAGGATGTCCAAAAACTTATTCACCAGAGTAAGGCTGTCCTTAGTGATCCCAACAGCTTTGAGATCATTCACAAGAGCAGTAAACCTGGTGTAGGTTTCTGTGAGAGTCTCCTTTGGTTTTGCAAAGAAGAGTTCATACTGTCTAACAAGATTGTTAATCCTGTTATCCAGTGTGATTGTGGGTCCATCATAGACGGTACACAAAGTATCCCACATCTCCTTGGCAGTCTTCATCTTCTCAACCTGTTTGAACACATCATCAGGTAAGGAGATGACTAGATTGTTTCTGGCCTTTGCATCAAGAGCCACCAATCTTTTGTCTTCATCAGACCATTGAGCTTTTGCTTTCTCAAATGTTCTGATCTCAGGAGCTGCTCCTTCTACAGCAGGAGTTATTGTTGTAACAGAGGTTGACACATAAGGACCCTCCATTACAATTTCTGGTAGTTGTACATCCAGATTCTCTAGGTAGAGCATCATTCTGCACTTCCAACCAGAAAAGTTCTGATGATTGAACTTTGGAGGTTTGCCCATTGAGCCATTGTCATAGTATGAGGAATTTGCAGCACTGTTGTCCATGGAAACTTGGGAGAATGAGAGATCTAGAATGACACACACTCTAAACTGCTCTGATACCAGTTGTAGGTCCCGAGAGGTTCCCAAAGTATATAGCTTTAAGCTGTAGAGGGGGGGTGAATACAGCTATTTAAAGACTACACACAATTTTCTCAATGTTTGTATGTATTATTAACAAATGTTAATTACAAACAAGCTTGAATGCAGAAAGGTTCAAGCTGAGATGACAGATACAACAGTATGTTCACTAGTCTAAGACAGACTCAAACTAGTTTACAATGAATACACTCACTAAGAAGCACTCACTGTGTTTACAAGACTTAGAGGGACAGCTTATGTAGAACAGCTTAGACACAAAGAAACTGTATTACACAGGCAGGCTTGCATGCATGAAGAATGTACTTGCACGTTCACTCTTGGCTTTAGCACTTAGCTTTTTTTGGCTTGATCTTTCTGACCTTAGAAGCTTCCTTTTATACTCACTCAGAGGATCTAAGAGAAACTTCTTCATTGGACGGAATGAAAAAGGAGAAGTCTTGTTTGAAAAGACAACATAACTTTTCTGCACTTTTCTGAAAAGCAGACTTGTCTTCACATGTGCAGAACTTTTGTCTTTTCACTTTGTCTACTGTTGCATTGCCTTTAACCAATTTAGGAATGTCAACTTTGCGTCTTTCTTCCTTGTAAAGGCCTATTTTGATATAAGAAAAAGGTCTGTCACCCTTTTTCAAATAACCTTTTGTCTTCATGTTACAGAACAGCGTGGACAGGCTGAGCAGTTCTGTTTTCCACTTTGTCTTCGACTTTGTAAACTGATCTTGTAGCCAAAAACAATACATGATGACTTGGAAACGTATTCCATAAAGTGTTTAGCTTGTTCACAAAGAACAGGTTCTGTTCACAAAGAACAGAACACTTGAAAAATGCCCAAGCTGCTAACCAGTGTAGAGCAGCGTAGACAGTTTATGTCCAGCCTGTTCAGCAGACAAAGCAGCTTGGACAAACTGTCTTAGTTGCAACACATGCAACACATTGAACAGCTTTGGACTGATATTGCAAATCATTTTCAGGTTTCAATAAGGCATATAACAGGCCTTAATTTCAACCTTCAAATGTATCAACAGGTTTGATTAGAAATCTCCCCCTCAGATGTAGAACAGGTTTGACTGAGGCCTTTTTGTGCCTAACAGTCACTTATTTATCAGCATTACAATCAATTCAATCACTTATCACTATTTAAAAGAACAACACCTATTAAATTTTATTAGAACACCCAAAAAGACAATAAGCGGTTGCAAGTGATAGCACAACCTAACAGCACGGATACAAGTAGGGGGTGTTCAAAATATTCCGAAACCGAAAAACCGATACGAAAAACCGTACCGATTTTAAGGTTAACCGAACCGAATTTTCTATTATTTTCGATTTGGTTAACCGAACCGGAAAAAAAATCTTCAGTTTCGGTTTAGGTTCACGATTTTGGTGACGGACGGTTAACCGAAAAAATTTTAATTTTATATAATTTAATGTTTAGACCCATAAATATTAGCATTTATCTTAACAATAATATAATATTTTAGCTTATCTATTAGTCCACATTAATTTTTAAATCCAAAACAACAAAAAAACAACATTAGAACGACTAATTTAGGAATTAATATATAAAATTTTTTGTATCTATTAGATTATGAAAGAAATTGTTCAATCGTTTAAAGATCTTTTATAGATGATTAGTAGTCTTATTCATTGCATTTATTACCTTGGACTTTTGAAGTTTTTAGAAACTATATATTGGGGTTTTTTAATTTAAAAATTGATTTATTAATTAAAAAACTAGTTAATTGGTTAACCGAATAACCGAACCGAAAAACCCGGTTAACCAATTATCGGTTAACTGGTTTTTTCGGTTTAGGTTTAGGTTCACGAAATCATCGAACCGATATCTCCGGTTAACCATCCGAAATGCACTTTCGATTTCGGTTAACCATTCATGAACACCCCTAGATACAAGACGCTAAATCAAGAGATTCATCTACATGGCTACATTACCGTGTATCATTAATTAATGCAACTATGTTTGACTTGACACACGTACATATAATTGGACTCAAATGTGTACTACATTTTTTCAGATACAGAAAGTAGTAGCATTATTTATTTTTTTATCATTTATAGCAACATTATTTATTTTTTTATCAGTAATAGTATCAACATTTGTATTTTTTATATGAATAACATCAACTTTTAAATTTTGTATCTTTAATAGCATTAACTTTTGTATTCTTTTTATCATTTATAGCAAAACTTAAATGTAAAAGTTGATGCTATTAATGACAAAAAATGAATAATGTTGCTATAAATGCTAAAATTGCATAAAATTGTTTTCATTTTTAGCAATTAGCCATCGAAAGTACCATTCAAAATGAAATATTTTAAAAAAGTTTTGACATAAAAAGTATACAACCTGTGTATGAATGAGTTTTTATCATTTATTTACATGATTGTTTTTGTAATTTTACTTGATAGAAACTCATGATACCAATTTATGTTAACTTATAATGTTATTTAACACATGTTTATGTAAAATGTTTTTAAAAAAATTATTTTGAATGGTACCTCCGTTAACTACGAAAATGGTATTTTCAGGAACCTGAATAGACACACACAATAAGTAAAATAGTGTTTCAAAGTATTAGTATGTATACCAGAAATTAAAAATAATAACTAAATTTTCATGGTTCTTTTTCTAACAAATTTCAATATGTGAATACGGATTTACTTATTTAGTACGGCAATACAACTATGTTTTAATTAGTTTTATCTTAATCTTTTTTGTTTTTCATAGACTTCAAGATTTTTTTAACATTCTATCTTAATATTTCTCGTAACAAAATTTGATTTGAAACCTTTTAAGGCGATTTTAATTATCGTTGTTATTTAAAGTATTATTTTTGTTATTTTAGTATTAATAATTTTATTTCATTTTAAATTTTCCGAATCATTATATATTATCATTGTTATTGTTAATTATAAACATATATTAACTAAATTGTTTTATATTATAGATAACATAAAAAAATATTATGTTTCTTCTGATTATAAATTCAATCTTTTCTTTTGCAAGCAAAGTAATTTATTAATAACTAGGATGGATGGGTTATAAAGTTAATTAGAATCTCTGTGAAAATGAATATTTTGTTGACTGTTTTTAATAGTCTCTTAATTGTAATTATATAGTGCTGAAAAGATATATACTAAAAAATATAATAACATTTTTAAATTAATGTAAAATATTCATAAAATTTGACACAGATATATAGTCAACATATTTTTGTGGACCGTGATCCATATTTCACGTACATCTCACATTATTTAAACTATTTCAACTTTATATTTTTATAGTTATATTTATATCAATCTGATTTATCATATCTATTTTTTCATTATAGTTATTAAGTTTTTATTGAACAACAAAACACACACGTGTTAATTTCAGGGCCGGCTCTGAAGGGTACATGGGTTACCGCCTAGGGTATCATACCAAGAGGGATATTATTTTATCGGTCCGATAAGTAATATATTAGGCACACATATGTATTTTTAATATTTTCAGTTCAATAAATGAAAAGAATAACCATTTAAAAAATAATATGTCGTATTGTTAAAAAGACATTATTTTTCTATCTTAGCAAATCCATTCAAACAAAAATATATATGTTGCATTTATAAAAAATATACATTTTCTTCTATCTCGCCCTAAGCATGAAAATACTGAGGACCAGCCCTGGTTAATTCTACTCCTCAAGGTATATCTTTGTCTACAATGAAACTTAAACTTCTAACATTTGAGACCGTTTGCTAGATGCTTTTTAGAATTATAAATTTATAATCCTTAAGCTATTTTTATTTTCTTTAAATTTTGAAATTTATAACCTATAACAAGTTTATCAAGTTAAAAAAAATGTGACATTTAAAGGATATTTTATGTAGAAAAAGCCATCATATTTTCATCACATTAATCAAAATGTTAAACCTAATATGATTAATTGTTTACAAAGATGAAATGTATAAAATCACAATGATTTTTAAATATAAACTATTAATTATTGTGTTTGTATAGTAGTTGTGTCATAAATACTTTCAACGGTATATATATTTTTCAATCTATATATATATATATATATATATATATATATATATATATATATATATATATATATATATATATATATATATATATATAGAATATGGTTCGTGTGAGTACCTAAAAAATGCAGAGTACCGTGAGTATCTGTGAACACACGGGTTTCAGATGTGAACTTGCTCTGAAAAAAAGTTTTTATTTTTTTTGAATTCTTTTTCATATTCATTTAGATACAAATAATATAAAGCTATTCGTAGAAAATTATATACATTCACATTTTCTATCATTTTAAAAGTCATGTGAACGTGAAAAAAATCATGTGAACATGCTTAGTTGTGAACACATGTTCACAACAGTGCAGTTCATGTGAACACACACATTTCACATAGTTCTAGTATGTGTTTATGTGTGATTTTTTGCAAGTAGTCTTGTATTATTTATTTAAACATGATTATGAAAAAAATTATAAAAAAAATGATTTTATGCGAGGTACCTCCGGTACTCCGCAAAACTAGTGGTACTACTCATTTGAACCCAAATATATATATATATATATATATATATATATATATATATATATATATATATATATATATATATATATAGAATATGGTTCGTGTGAGTACCTAAAAAATGCAGAGTACCGTGAGTACCTGTGAACACACGGGTTTAAGATGTCAACATGCTCCGAAAAAAAGTTTTTTTTTTATAATTTTTTTCATATTCATTTAGATACAAATAATATAAGCATATTTGTAAAAGAATTACACGCATTCACACTTCGTAGCCTCTTAAAAGTCATGTGAACGTGGAAAAATTCATGTGAACATGCTTAGCTGTGAACATACGTTCACAACAGTGCAGTTCATGTGAACTTGCACGTTTCACATAGTTATAGTGTGTGTTTATGTGTGATTTTTTGCAAGTAGTCTTATATTATTAATTTAAACATGATTATGAAAAAAAATTTCAAAAAAATAATTTTAAGCGAGGTACCTCCGGTACTACGCAAAACTAGTGGTACTCATTTGAACCCAAATCTATATATATATATATATATATATATATATATATATATATATATAGGTGGGTTCAATGGAGAACCTCCATGCATCAAAGAACATTGAAGAACCTCCATGCACCACCACAAATGCATCATAATTCCCCCGTAATGCATCATTATTTCCACGTGAAGCATCAAATTCTCGAGTGATGCATCGATTTTTACATTATTTCCACTTGATGTATCAAATTCCCACGTGATGCATCGATTTCTACGTGATGCATTTCAGTTTTTCCAATCGATGCATTGTGGTTCTTCAAGGTTCTTCGATGCATAAGGTTCTCCATTGAACCCACCCCTATATATATATATATATATATATATATATATATATATATATATATATATATATATATATATATATATATATATATATATATAAAATTAACAAATTGTCAATATGATTATGATGGGACGATCTTTTAAACTTAGAAATTACAAGAGAATCTCAATAAATTGAATGAAACAAATAGAAAAATGCGTGACAGTTATACACTGTAAATTCTAAATTTTGACCGAAAAAACAAATAATACTACACACTACTCACAACACAAATGATTTTGTAAGATTATTTATGTACGGACGTTCAAAATTAGAAACTTTAAATTTAGTAAAACTTTTGAGTTTGTATACATTAATGTAGTGTACCTTTTTTGTGCACTTTATGTGATGTACTTGTAAAAGTATTTCAATTAGGTAATTGACTAACCTGATGAGTCACTCAACTACCTAATTGAAATACATTTCAAAAGTTTGACTACCAAATGTGCACAAAAGAATAAATACACTACATAATAGTGTACAAAAAAAGTTTGACTAATAATGATAACCTGTTCTACCGGTCATCAGGTCACACAACTATCTAATTGAAACACTTTTATAAGTTTGACTACCAAATGTGCACAAATAAAAGTACACTACATAAATATAAACAAATTTAAAAGTATATAGCTATTTGGTGTCATTATCCCTTAAATTAATGATAACGGATTTTGAATATTATATCTGATCTTGAGCTATATTTAGATATTAGATTGTCAAAAAATAACCCCATTAAAGGTGGGAAATGTTCTCTTTGGTTGAGATCTCGAGTTCGAACTTTGCCAATGGCAGTTCTCCATAGCTGGAGGTGTGGGGTTTGATCCTCACCCTCAAGGTGTCTAACAATAGCTAACCACTAACATCTGCTGTTAAAATTTTTTATCAAAATGTCTGAAAGAAACTCAGAAGAAAGAAAGAAACTGAAAATTAAAGAACACAAACCAGGATTTATAGCTTGATCTCTCTTTCATCTAAAAAATGTAAGGATTCAAATCATAGTAGATTTCGTTCATTTCCATTCCATTTCTTCCCTAAAAAAACCTCAAAGGACACGACAAATAGAGAATTAAGTTTTTCTTAAAAATAAATAGAGAATTAAGTTTTTTTATTCATTTTATTTGTCAATAATTATATTTATGTAACTACTAGTTATCAACCCACGTATTACGTGGATATTTTATAAATAATTATTAAAAATCTACACAAATGTTAATTACTTATAAAAATGTTTCTTCTTTTTTTCTTCCCTAGAAAGGTATATTATTTTTTGCTTTTAGGAATAATTAAAATTTTCTTACTCTTTATTTTTATTTTTGATTATTTCTATGCATAAATAGAAGTTTAAAAATTTATCTTGAAATAGAAACAATTTAATAATTTTATAATTAAAGAAAATATTAAACATTTGATAATCAATATTGCATTATTTTTACTTTTTGAATATATAAAATAATGCATAGTTAACTAAAATTAGGAGTTAAATTTGAAAATTATTTATATCATTTAAAAAGATTGTTTTCTTATTTATAGTAGTTTAGGAGTTAAATTTGAAAGTTATTTAAATCATTTACAGTAGTTATAAGTTAAATATTACTTAATTATAGTTTTACTTAAATTTTAAATATAAATTAGGAAAGCAATTAAAGAGACTATTTCCTACAATTCCACCATACAAACAACCTACATATTAAAATCAAACTGAAATCATATAAAACCAATTTGATAACTAACTTGGATTCAATATTGTCTCGTATTGTTCTGTCGCACATAAATTACTAAATACTCTAGTATAACTTCACATCGTTTTGTTATTTTCAAGAAGTTGTCGTATGTATCGTGACGTCTAAATGGCATTTCATTTACAGGAAATCGGATGGGAAGAAGAGTATGCAAAAG
Organism: Centrapalus pauciflorus; assembly: GCA_020465985.1. NCBI lineage: Eukaryota > Viridiplantae > Streptophyta > Magnoliopsida > Asterales > Asteraceae > Centrapalus > Centrapalus pauciflorus. The sequence continues at coordinate 645,787 of JAANYP010005153.1, forward strand.
TCGATACCAAAAAACAACTAGCTGCATTATATGTCGACCGAAGTCCAAATCCACCACTCCTGCCTAGGGACTATGCAAAATTGTATGAACCACCTTCATACACCCTACCTTCTTGGTTCACCGAAGAAGACCTCGATTACTTTGCATCCAAATATCGAGCCAATGGATATGCAGGACCATTCAATTATTACCGTTGCATAGATTTGTATGTAATCAAATCAAAACTTTCTTCGATTCATCAATAATTTGATGATCTAAAGCTTGGATTTAATGATTGCAGAAACTGGGAGCTGACTGCATCATGGGAGGGATCTAAGATATCGGTACCGGTGAAATTCATAGTGGGGGACCTAGACATTATGTATAACATTCCGGGAGAAAAAGAGTACATACACGGTGGTGGATTCAAGGAGACGGTGGTCGGACTAGAAGAAGTGGTGGTGATGGAAGGAGTTGGGCACTTCATCAACCAAGAGAAGTCGGAAACGATCAACCACCACATTTACGACTTCATTAACAAATTCTAGATTGTTGCTCGATCCCCGGCCCTATGCGAAGTCGATTCATTGATGATACCCACAAGTGTGTGTATTTGTTTGTGGAAGATATTGTTGTTTAACGATTGAGTAAAGTATAACGTCGTAGATTTTTCAATGTAATTTGGGGATTTACTTGGTGAGGTATTTTTTTATGTAATCAAGTTGGATTATTAATTTAATTTATGAATTTGGAATTCTATTATATTTAAACTTGGTCATGTTAAGTTAAATGAATTGAATGATGGTGTTTATAAACTGAAGTTAAAATTGTGGAAAAAAAAATATGGGTTAATTACTGTCACAATTTTTTCAGTTTGGGTAATATACTAATTTTTTTTTCTAATTAAGGTAACATACTTTTCAAATCAAGTCAATCAAGGTAACCATGTCGGATTGAAAGGTAAAAATTATTGACATCACAATTTCTTTGTCCAGTCATTTTTTTTATAGAATTGAAAGTTTAATTGTTATATGATGTGCACTATTTTGTGCAATTTAAAAGTACTTTTTGATAATAACTTGCTATTTTGAGCAAATTTTATAAAAAATTAAGCAATGTTGGAATTTAAAAAAAACTGATGACTGGATAATGTTAGACATATTTATTTCAATTTCTAGTTAATATCTTTTGTTTGTAATAATTTACTTCTAGTTATGTAATTGTCTATGTAATGTTTTAAGTTCAAGGACCATTTATGTAATGTTTCCAAATTCTCTATGGTTATAAAAGCCATATGAGATGGAGGGTTTGTTGTTGTTGAAAGAAGAAATATTTTCCAGTGAAATATTCTCTTAAGAGCATTTCATCTTCTTCATCCTATAGAGTATTTACATTGATAAATCTAATTGAGTGTTACTCTATATGCCATGATTGTGTAACATCTGGGAAATTAAGCTTTCATTTGGTATCAGGGCTTGGAATTGGATTTTAACTTGGAGATGTGTTAAAAAACGTAACCTGCTTTTCATCTACTTCTTCTCAAAAAGGTCCAAATCTCTAATCTTTTGCTTAAATATCATTTGTATGTTGTTATTAATCATCAAGAATATGTTTATTGTGAAAAACAACATATTTTTCATGGAGTAAATTAATTATATTTGTTAAAACCATCTGTCGTAACTCGTGTGTACTGTGCCTCAAATTTGACCAAAAATATCACAAATTTTTGTGTTAAAAGTACTTATTTGCACCGAAATTGAATTTTTTGAGACTTGTATTGTACATTTATGAGATTTACAACTTGTATAGTGAGAAAAATCTTGAAAAATCGTGGAATACTTGAAATACCGAAACCATAAAAAGTTTCAGCACTATAAGGTAATACTGTATTTAGCAATAAGTTTCAGGTCTGGAAAATAGTACTGAAAGTTACAAAAAGGGTTTCCCTTTTTAAAAGTTTCGGTAAAGGTACAAGGTTTCAGTAAAATTTGTGGTCAAAGTTTTCGATACATAAGGAAGGTCTCAGCAACAAATACCGAAACCTGAGAGGTTTCGGTAGTTTTTCACAAAGGTTTCAGTAGTTTTATTTTACAAAGGTGTCGGTACTCATACATTTTCCACAAAGGTTTGGGTAGTTTTATATACAAAGGTTTCGGTACAATACTTTGTTTCTGGAGGTTTCAGTAATTAGCACAAGTTTCGGTAATATCCTAACTGTTTCGGTAATTCTTGGAAGTTTCAGTACAATACCGAAACCCACAAGGTTTCGGTAATTCCCAAGGTTTCGGTACTTCCCCAAGGTTTCAGTATCCCCATTGTTTTCAAAATCTTTTAATTCTCCACAGTTTGTTTAAGGTTACAAGTTTTTTTAATTATTTATTTTTTTCGAAAAACAATCATCTCCAAGTTTCCAATTCTAAGATCTATTTTCAAAATCACTCATGGCAAACGAGGCTCTAATTTTGGGAACGGATATTCGTCCACCGGTTCTGAATCGTGGAGAATATGATCAATGGATAAGAAGGTTTCTAAGATTTTTAGCGCTGCATGATCTGGGTTCATTGATGCTCAAATCTCTAGAAGAAGGACCTGCAGAATATTTCACCATCATACCTGCCAAACCCGACAATGATCCACCAATTCCCGAACTTCGTGAACCACGAGGCCCTCAGACTTAACATGAAAGACTTAGAGCCAAAGCTGACATACAGTTAGAAAATTATCTTCTACAAGCCTTTCCCAACACCATTCTCAACAATATTGACAGCCAAGAGACTGGCAAGGCCATGTGGGATGAAGTTGCTCACCATATGCGAGGGTCTGAAAAGGGTGACAAAATGAAAAAGGGAGAACATCAAGTCTGCTTTCTCTAAATTCAAGGCACGAGATGGAGAAACTCTTGAAAGCACTTACAATCGTTTCTGCTCCGTTTTAAACGAATCGAAAAAAACGCAAAGTCAACATCCCACAGGACGACATCAATCTCTGTTTTCTTGCTTCGCTTCGACCTGAATGGAACTCCACATGTCCTATAGTTAAGAGGAATCATAATATGAATGATATCAATATCCATTTCTTATTTGAAAATCTGTAAGAAATTTCAAGACGATGTTGATGATCATCTAGCTATAAGAAACAAGGTTGATTCGTTATCTGCAAGTGGGACCAGACCAGTGAATGATTCCCTTGCCCTGATGACTGATAACAAAGGCAAATCTCCAGCCATCCTCTTCTCCTACAAAAATCCTCAAATGGGCCAGTCAAGCCATGAACCTGACAATTCTTCGAACTCTGAAATGCTAGACCTCCGTGATCAACTAGCTCTTCTACCCAACAAGTTCAATCAGTTGTTCTTTAAGAAAAAGATCAACAACTACTTGAGATATGAAACGGGGCCGCGTATGCACAGGGAAGAAAGAATGAATCGTAGTTTCATAGAAGAGAGAAACAAGATGACTATCGCAACCCTGATGAGGAAAGAATTGAGAGGCTGGCTGGAGGAGACAAAAGGAACAGACCTGAAGAATAGAATTTAAAATCTGGAAAAAGCCTTGTCTGTTACAAGTGCGGTGAACTGGGTCATTTCGCCAGGGAATGTGTTAAACCCTTTCAACGAAACGTTGACTACTATCGTCGAAAACTGGCAATGATTGAAAGGAAAGAAGGCGGTCAAGCTTTAGTAGCAGAGGATGAATATTAATTGGATGGATGATCAGACTGATGATGAAAATGACGGAGCTAACGATGTTCCATGTTATGTGACAAATATCTTCGGTCTCAACTCTGGTGATTTAGGGTCGGATATGCAGATGGTTCAAGAACAGCTCGTAGATTCCAGAGCTGAAAGAAGTGAAGGGCGTGATGAAAGATATGCGTCGGATGATGAACAGGTTGAAGAGACGTCCACATCATCCTGTCTAATGACTAACGACAAAGATTTCATCTCATCTGATGGCGAGTCTAGTGAGGTACATTCGGAATTTGAATTCAACTTAATCAACGATTTCAAACTTCTCACCATAAAAGATCGTTCTCTAGAACATAAATTTTTGCTTGAAAATGAAAAGTCTCACAATTTTTATAAACAGTTGCTCAAAGTACAAAGTGAAAAATCAAATATTCAGATAGACATGGTCAAGATTAATGATATGAATTATTCTTTAATTGAAACTTCAAATAAATTTCAAGAAGAGAACAATTCATTGAAATCTCAGCACTCTGAAGTGTCAAACAAATTTGAATCCATCTCATGTGAAAACTCTCAGAATGCACAAAAGTTCAAAATGATTTCCAACGAAAAATGTGGAGTTGTATGCAAAAATAAAAACTCTTGAGGATGAATTTCTGAAACGTGGTCAAACTGATCAGCCCATCCAAATGAACAAACCAAAAGAGACTCGTTTCTATCCTTCTAAGGAAGGTATTGGGTATGAAAGTCCCAAAATTCTTAACAAGGTATTAAAGATTTTACCTACCTTGTATGATCATAATTACATGGGACATGGTTTTAAGGCAGTTTTTCATCGTTCAACGGAAGATGCCTTAAATGTGGAAGATTCAAAACGAAAGCTTTGTGAAAACAAGCATACATCTTTTGGCTATGAGCGACTAAATGACAGTTATTCCACTAGAGAACCCACTCTATCGGACGACTACATACATAGTTACTCAAAGTCGGAAATGGATGCTAAACCTGTTGCATCAACATCTCATTCTTACATTCCCACCTTCATTCTTCAAAATCAAATCACACATCTTGAAAAAGAAATTTTGAAAGGTGAGGATAATTTTATTTGCAAAGGTTTTGAACAAACAGAAATGGATTCCGTGTATCAAGGTTTTCACTCAGTCTTACAAATTCAAATTTCCTCCTTTCACACCCAACCTTCGGTAGAGTTGGCAGATAATCAGAGAATCGTTTTCAAAAAAGAGAGAAAGTTGTTCTTAATCAAAGAACAATATTTTAAAATTCAACTCAAATCCAATGATGATGACCTGGCTTCATACCTGACTATCATCAAGGATTTAGAAAATGAAATCTCTCAACTGAAACAAACCAAACTCTCCACTCTCTCCAAGGAATCAAAAGCAAAGGTTTCGACAGTGTTAGTTAAAATTTTCAAAAACACCGATGTACCAAATGTTGAAAAAGGCAAAGAAATATTGGAAGTTCCTCCGAGAACTCTCAAAGGTGAGTGCCCAACAAATCTTAAAACCAAAGTTTCAAAGGATACTAGACATTCTCCTACAAAGAATCACAAGTATTCAGTGAAAGTCACTCACTCAGGAATTTCTTCTCACTCTAAGAGTTCACATGTAACTAATTCAAAATTGTCTGATGTTACAGATCATCTGAATGATTCCCAAAGAGCAGTCAAGCAAGCTTCATTTTTCAAGAAGGCATCTGGGCCATTGCATGTCATTTCCGACAATTCTATTTCAAGAAGTAGATTAAATGTAGTAGGGAAAAACATGAATGTAAACCGACTTTCAAAACCTTGTTATGTAATGAAAAAACTTGTTGGTTCATGTTTATCTACTTCATGTTCTTCTGTTCTTGAAAAGAAAAATTCAAAACTTGAAAAATGTCATGACAAATCAAAGGGAATCAAATGCACCAAAGTCTGAACACAGAAAAGGCTTGTCAAACAGACCAAATCTGAGGGTTCCAAACAACCCAAGGTTGAAGCAAAATCCAAAAGTCCAATATTTTAAATGGGTCCAAAAGATTTCTGCATCCCACTCTGACACTAATAAAAAATGGGTTCCTACAAATATTCTGTTACATATATCTGGAATTCCATCTTGTGCTAACCTGAAAAAACCCATTCTTCAATGGGTTCCCGTATTGTCTGATTGATCTTATGCAGAATGGTTCCTATGCACTCAGTTCAGGACCTGCTTTTAACCGTACAAGTTTTCTGGACACACTAGTTCAGAACATGGTTAGTGATAGAAAGGAGTTTTATGTAGTTACTTATTTGATTTCAATGACAGGTAAAAACAACATGGGTAATGGATTCGGGATGCTCTCGTCACATGACCGGTAGAGTTGAGTTATTGTCTAACTATGTCGAGGAGCATTGCGGCTCAGTTAGATTTGGGAATGACAATCATTTACCGATTGTTGGTCATGGAGATTTAGTTTCTATAAATCTCATCATCCAACATGTGAACTATGTACCGGGATTGGGCCACAATCTCTTTAGCATAAGACAGTTATGTGATAAGGATCTCGAGGAGAACTTTAAAGCTACAGAATGTAGTGTGAGAACTGATTCGGGAAATGAATTGTTGTCAGGATTCCGTAACTCAACTTGTATACCATCGACCTGGCTAAACTCAAAGTGAAAGAAAGCATTTGCCTGCTCTCCAAGGCTTCAACAAAAGACTCTTGGTTGTGGCATTGTCGCTTATCTCACCTCAACTTTGACAACATAAATAAACTGGTCTCAAAAAGTCTTGTGTCTGCCAGTGCTCCGGTACGACAAAGATCATCTTTGTGGAGCATGTGAAAAAGGAAAAATGAAAAGAGCAGCACATAAATCCAAGCCCGAACCCACATCTAAAAGGTCGTTAGAGCTCCTCCACATGGACTTATGTGGACCAATGAGAATCCAAAGTATCAACGGAAAGCTCTATATGTTGGTTGTCGTGGATGAGTATTCCCGGTACACATATGTTTGATTCTTGCGAACCAAAGATGAAGTTCCTTAACATATCATTGAATTAATCAAACTTGTTGAGACAAAGTTGCAATCAGCTGTCCAGTCATCAGAACAGATCAAAACACAGAATTCAAGAATTCAATTCTTGAAACTTTCCTGAGATCGAAAGGCATTAATCATCAATATTCCGCTGCCAGGACTCCACAACAAAACGGGATTGTCGAAAGACGAAACCGAACTCTAGTGGAAGCTTCTCGAACAATGCTTGCCTATTCAAAGCTGCCAACGTTTCTGTGGGCCGAAGCTGTTGCCACTGCATGCTACACGCAAAATCGCTCAATAATCCACAAGCGCTTCAACAAAACTCCCTTTGAGCTAATTAACAAACGATCACCCTATATCAAATACTTTCGTGTTTTTGGTTGCAGTTGTTTTGTATTGAACGACAGGGAGAATCTCGGAAAATTCAGCGAGAAGGCCGATGAAGCAATTTTTATTGGATACTCCACATCATCAAAAGCTTATCGTGTCTACAACACTCGCACTAGGAATGTAAATGAGAGCGTTAACGTATCATTTGATGAATTGGTTGAATCCAGTAATGAAGATACAACTTTTGGGCCGTCAATTTCTCAATCTCAAAGTCCTTCAGATTCTGCAACAACAGACGACTCATTAAATACTTTATTTGATCATTTTTATAATGATTACTTTGAGTCTGCTAATCCGAACGTTTCATCTTCTGTTCCTGCAGAACAAACTGTGATAATATTGGATAACTCGGTGATCAATGCAACAACATCATCTGATTCAGTACCAACTGAAATATCTCCAATCATCGAATCTTCTCCACAACAAGCATCAGAATCAGCTCAACAAGATTCCTCAAATTCTATTATTCCCGATCAAACCTATAACGAACCAGAATTTGTTGAACCAGATACCATAATGCCATCTCTTGAAAGAGTTGAACAATCAATCACCCAATCCGATGTTCATCAATGTCAACCATCCAGTTCCCCTCTTCCACATGAAACCAAATGGACTCGTGGCCACCCCACTGACCAAATCATCGGTAACCCGTCCACTGGAATTCAAACGAGACGTGCATCAGCCAATGAATGTATGTTCTCATCGTTTCTAAGCAGTGCTGAACCTTCTCGTGTGGATGAAGCCTTGAGGGACCCAGACTGGATTGTTTCTATGCAAGAAGAATTGAATCAATTTGAACGACTGCGAGTATGGAGATTGGTGCCCAAACCAAAGAATCGGATCATTATTGGAACAAAATGGATCTTCAAAAATAAGCTAGATGAAAATGGGATAGTGATAAGAAATAAAGCAAGACTGATTGCTAAAGGATATCGTCAACAAGAAGATATTGACTACGACGAAACTTTTGCCTAGTTGCAAGACTCGAGGCCATCAGAATATTCTTGGCGTTTGCTGCATACAAAGAATTCAAAGTATATCAAATGGACGTCAAAACAGCATTCTTGAATGGAGTCCTCAACGAGGAGGTCTATGTTTCACAACCTGAAGGTTTTGTTGATGAACATAAACCTGATCATGTTTATGTTTTAGACAAAGCTTTATATGGTCTAAAACAAGCTCCTCGTGCCTGGTATGATAGCTTATCTTCATTTCTTACCCTATCTGGTTTTTCAAAAGGTGTAGTAAACACAACTTTGTTTACTAAATCTGAGGGAAGACACATAATGCTTTTACAAATTTATGTGGATGATATTATATTTGGATCTACAAACACTGAGTTTTGTAAGAGCTTCTCAGACCTCATGGAGTCGAAGTTTGAGATGAGTCTGATGGGAGAGATTAACGTCTTTCTCGGATTACAAGTCAAACAACTTTCAGAAGGAAGTTTTGTCAATCAGTCTAAATACACTTTAGACATGCTGAAAAATTTAAACTAGATTCTTGTACTTCATCAAAAGTTCCTATAGCTTCACATTGCAAGCTAAACGCTGATCCTTCTAGAAAAAGTGTTGATGCGTGATATCGCTAAATTTACATATACTTTATGGTGATATTTTCCCTCCATTTTAGCTATTTTTCTTGTTCCCTAATGTCATTTTTTGGTTATTAACAAATTTTGTTTTGATTTCAGCCTTAATTGATGAAAAGAGCAAGATTTGAGCACCAGCAGATTTCGACTCGCCGAGTCACTATTAATTTCAATAATTTCAGATTCCAGAAAGTTTTGACTCGTCGAGTCATATTGCTCGACTCGGCGAGTCGACTGTTGATTGTACGTGCGGGTAGTTACTGGCGGTCCAATAGGCACTTGACACGCAATCGACTCGACGAGTCGATCTAGGTGACTCGCCGAGTCGGCATTAGATATAAAAACTTTTCATCTTCATTTCAGCAAAAGGAGACGAACTTTCACATACTTTTTACACAAATTCTCTGCTCGTTTTTGTAACGACCCGATTATTTAATCGATAATTAATATTTATTGTAAAGAAATACAAATTCAGAATATTAATTAATATTATGATATATATAAATAAATGGTTGTGTAAATTATAATAAATAAAATATTGATTTATGAAGTAGGGATCTTAAAAGAAATGGAACTAATTGTAGGGTCTAAATGGTAAATATTGAATAGTTTAAGGGTTAAAGAAAAAGAAAAGAAAGTTGGTTTGTGGCATTATCTTCACGCCACACACACACACACAAGTGTGTGTGTTCGTCCTCTTCAAAAAAGAACAAAGAGAGAAGGAAAAAAAAAAAGAGGAGAGAAAAGAGAGATTTTTGGAGGAGAAAAGAAAGGAAAGATCCGATTTTTGGAAGATTCGTACGGTATTGAAGATCCAAAAGGTACCAACTCTTATTATTATAAATCTCTTACTTTTCTCTTCTCTCCACCATCTTCATATGAAGAAGATGAGAACTCAAATAAGTTTTTATGGAGATCTCTTAGAAATGGTGAGATCTTGAAAGAAAATGATGAAATATGTTAGATCTATTATTTAAAAAGTATATTATACAAGTTTTTATGTATTTTGATGGGTTTTCATGGAGATCTCTTAGAAATGGCTAGATATTGAAAGAAAATTATGAAATATGTTATATCCATTATTTAAAAGTATATTATACAAGTTTCTATGTATTTTGATGGGTTTTTATGGAGATCTCTTAGAAATGGCTAGATCTTGAAAGAAAATGATGAAATATGTTAGATCCATTATTTAAAAGTATATTATACAAGATTCTATGTATTTTGGTGGGTTTATCTCAAAAACCCAAATTTGAGTTCATATGAACCCTAGGTAATCTAAAAAGATGAAAAATGATGTTTTGGTGGTTAAAATGAGTTTATATTTATATACACACACACACACACACACACACACACACACACACACACACATGTTGGGAATGATTTTACAACTCTTTGTAATAAATATAGAGAAGTTTTGCTATTTTTGGCATTAAATCCGTAAGGCAGAAAGTGCAGTTCAACCTTGAAATATTCTGAAAAATTCGCTAACTACGAATTTCGGATGGCCCGAAATTCGGATGGTCTTGGTCCGAATTTCGGATGGCCTTGGACCGAAATTGTAATTGTAATTATTTTTATTTTATGGGATCTTTTGTTATAATAGTCTATGACATCATTTAGGAGAATAATTAGACCAAAATAATTATTGAGGTTTAACGCCGAAAATAGTTAACTCTTACGACTAATGTATCCGGATAAATGTTAAGAAATTATAAGCTGTGAGACTTATAATAAATTATACTATGAACCTATGTGTAGGAGTTTGACGGGTTAAAGTTCTTTGGAGATTATTACTCCTACTTTGACGACCGTAACTCGGTTTTGAGGCCGAGAGCTTGTTGTACACCACTGTGAGTTCTAGCATTAATACATTTATATGTATATCATGAATTGTATGTTATTGCTTTCGTATTCATTCTTGTCATTTACATGCTTTGCCATCACATATATTATTGTTGTTATATTAATCATTCGTTTGACTTCTCCGCTGAGACGCTAAGCCTGTGCGTGTGGTAACCATTATTGCTTATTAAATGATAAGCCTATGGTCTGTGGTAATCGTATGACATCACTGTAAACTGCATAACGATAAACTTGTGGTCTGTGGTAATCGAGCAGTAGATTGTAAACCCATTGTACGGTAAGCTTGTGTGTGGTAACCGCAATGTGGTAGCTTATTAGTCATTAGTTGGCCTCCTGAGATTGTTAGTTAAATTCATGGCATTGCATGACATCATTCATATATCACATTGTACTTTAATCTAGGAACTCACTAAACAACTTTGTTGTTTACCCGTTAGTTGATATTTTTTTTCAGGAACTGATAAGGGCAAAGGCACGGCTGGCCCAAACTGATAGACATTGATTGGAGCATGGTTAGGAGCTCCATATTTTGTTGATGATTGGGGTGGGAGTAGCAGACTTCCATTTTGGATTTACGCGAATTAGTTAATGATTATTAATTCATTTGTAATCAAATTGATGATTTAATATTGTGACCCCAATTACATTACTTCGTGATTTCAGACACTCTGTTGTGTTATATGCAAAGTGTTTGGAATCACGTTGATTATTATTAAAGTATTAAAAGTTTTGATTTGACCGTATTTCCGCAAGTACTCTGTATAAATTAATGTATAATGGTATCGAAATACTCGTATTAGTTGTATGGGTGTTTCAGTTTTGAAGAGAAAAAGATGGTTTTGGCTGATTTCAAAGGCTTGATCAAAAGGGAACAACATTCTTACATCAAGGATTATCATTTGGGGAGTTTACTCACTTCTAAATCTTTTGATTATGTGTAAACTTTTGATTTTCATTGTGTTCTTGATGGATTTACTCCAAAATATGGAGTAGTGTTTTGTTGTAATCATCTGGGGTTAAAAACCATAAACATTGGATGATGTTACTTTTGTGGTTAGAATGAATATACATAGCGTTGATCTTTTCATGAAATAGATTTTTATATAATGTTTGGGATGAATGATGAATGTATGATCTTGAATGATGTATTTATGTGATGTGAGTCAATATTTCATTATTCATTATTAACAAAGATGATTATCATTCTTTTGTTAGTAGTTTTTATATTGTGAAATTCAAAAAGGGATTTCATTCATTATTTTGATCAAACATTATATTGAGGTTTGTGATTTGGATGTGAGTCTAATCATAAACCACTTTGAGATCTTTACATTTGATTATTTTCATGATTAGATCATATTTGCAAGTAAGTTGGAAGTAGTCGAATATTTAACTTTAATATGATTGAGTGATCTTCATATTTTATTTAACTTTTCATTTGAGATTATAACATTATCTTTGAGTGATCTTAGTAATGTTATGATTATTGCTTGCTAAATGAGTTTTTGATAAATGTGTGGTTGAGTGATCTTTGCACATTTATAGTTAACTTTAGGATTAATCTTTATTCATTTTATTGAGTGATCTTTATATGAATAATATTTAATCCTTGTTATATTCATTCTAGCCTTGTTCTTACTGCCATTATACGATGTTTAGGGGAAAAGATTCCAAATGATTACACCTTTTGATATAGTTTTACTCGGTGATAACTTCCTTTGTGTGTTAATTAAGTTGTGGAATTATCGGTTCAAATCGCTTTTAAAACTCAATTCGATTTTAACTAATCTTTAACTGTCATCTATTTTTCTTATTTCATCTCTGTCCCTGTATTCGATATCCGGACTTACCTAAACTATATTAGTAAACGATAGGTGATACTTGCCTATTTCTCCGCTAGTTTAACTTAGTTATTTCCTATTTTTATAAATACAAAAAGGTGTGCTAGCGGCACATCAATACGACACAATACAGGGGTATGATTGGTTCATTGCTTTATCTCCCTGCAAGTAGACCAGATATAATGTTCTCCACATGTCTTTGTGCACGTTTTCGAGCCAACCCAAAAGAATCACACCTTCTCGCTGTAAAGAAGATTTTCAGATATCTAAAGGGCACTCCCAATCTTGGAATTTGGTATCCAAAAGGATCCAATTTCGATTTAACTGCTTTTCCAGACGCAGACTTTGCAGGTTGTCATCTTGACAGAAAGAGCACTTCAGGAAGCGTACAATTCCTAGGGGACATGCTGGTTAGTTGGTCATCATTGAAACAAAATTGTGTTTCAACATCTACAGCTGAAGCCGAGTACGTTGCAGCTGCTAGCTGTTGTTCTCAGGTGTTGTGGATGCGAACAGAACTGCGTGACTATGGTTACTTTGTGAAATTCAGTTTCTACCAATTCAATCAACACAATACAATTAATAAGAACAATCAATGTAATCAAAACTAACCGAATGATTGGATTTAAGATCTTGATGATTACAATACGTTGAAGTGAAAAATCCCCCGTACAGTGCTGCTGTTTCTCAAAATTTAATGCGTACAAAATCTGACAGATCTCTCTTTCTAGAAAGTCAACATGACTATTTATATACAATTACACACTATAAGGAAATTACATATTAAGTCCCTAGACTTTAATCTTTCATCAACTAAACATATTCCAACAATCTCCCCCTTTGATGAAAGAAGCAAAGTCTTCATGTTGACAATCCAAGCTTCTGTTCAAATCTTCGAACACTTTTTCTATCTGACAGCCTCCATTCAATCTTAGAGATAAATTCAACCATGAGTTTTCTATCGTTAACTGACAGAGCACCTTTCTTTGTCTTCCTCTTCTTATCTGCTGCCAGTTTGCCTTTCAGACCAGTCAACACTTTAATTAATGTTCCGACAGAAAACTTATTCAGTTCAACACTCCTCATGGCTCTCAATCTTTTATTTCTATCTTTGTACATGACAGCTAGATGTTTCACCATTATAACTTGAAATTCTTTAAGCTCACCAGCAAATTTAATATCTCTGTGAGGCGCAGTCATGTTTATCTTCCTCATCCCTCTCTCAACTCCAATCTGTAAATCTTGCACTGACATTAATACCAGTTTGGTATGCATAAAATGAAACAATGTCTTCAGCGCAAATCTACAATGTTCGTTCCTTTTATTCCTGCACAGTTCGTCAAAAAGATCTTCAATATCGACCAAGTGCATGTTGAACATGTCGGCTTCAGTGAATACATACGTGTTTCCATCGGATCTGGTAACAGTAAACTTCGGATAAACAATCTTAACAAATCTTTCCTTTTCAATCATCACCAGATCTACTATTCTGAATTCACTTTTCACCTTCTCAACCTCTTGAGTCTTATTTCTTAAGAAACTGGCATAGTTGACCAAATTGGGCATGTTCGGCTCTAAAACTCGGAATAACTTGAGAAATGAACAGGGAGCTTGTTTCTTGCAAAAAATCCTTTTCTCCAAAATATCTTCAATATAAGGCATCTTATTCCTTTTTCTGATGAATTCAGCAGATCTATTCTCTGGAAGCTCTAGCTTTTTCACCTTCTTCTTGCTTATCTCATCTTTATTCAACAAAGTCAACATATCTTGAATTTCTCTCTGCACCACTTGTTGAGCTTCAAATCTGAGTCTATGTTGTTTTTTAGACTCATCGGCAAGCACATACTCGTTGAAGAATCTATCCATTACCTCAACCTCATTCAGTATGACCTTTTCTTGTGCAACACTGCTCTCAACTGGAAACTCTTCAAATTCCTCTTTAACTTGAATAACCACTTCAGGCTTTTCAACCGTTGGTGACAAATCAGTATCCTTCAAAATCTCTTCAACTAACCCTTCCTCCTCCTCAATTCTTTCAGCTCTGAAATCAACATCAGTTAAGGCAATTATATCATCATCTTCTGATACTTCAATGTACTCCTCCCTCTCTTCTCCTATACCTTGAATACTTAAATCTTGATTTTTCTCTTGATTGTCTTCATCTGAATCAATATATTCGACAAAGTGATAGATATCAGACTGAATGTTCAAAGGAACTGGAACATCTTCATGAAGAATCAATCCCAGCTCTCTTTGTTCACCAGCTGAATCTTTTGAGCCTCCAGCCTCTTTCTCTTGAACTTCCGGTTCCTTTTCTGGATACGTAATCATTAATAACCCAGGCGTTGGTTCATCAAGCTTTCTCCTCTTCTCCCCCTCATGAGGAGCATCATCGGAGTCCTCATCATGCTCATCATGTTTCCTTTTGGATGAGGAAGCTTGAGCCTTACACGTCTCTTCTACTGCAGCTACTCTTTCAGACAAATTTCCTAAAGCCGTTACCACTGTATTCTCTAAACTGATCATGCGTTCTCTCATCTCGTCAAATTGATCAAAAACAAAATCTTTTAACTCTTCCTTCAACTCCTCTATTGCTTGTTTTGATTCATCTCTTTTAACCGACTCCTCCGCAACATCCTTTCCCTTCAAAAACTTCTGAATGTTAGACATTTGAGCCATGACCTCAGCCAGTTGATTAGATACATGCGTGTTGACTCCAGAAACAACTGCATTCAAGGCTGTTGACAGAGTTGATTCGGTCACAAACGGGGATAAACTCACTACTGGGTCACGAAGACTTCCAGTTGACACAACAGTTGAACTGGTAAACAGAACTTCTGTGTGGCCAGTGCTCAGAGTTGGTATTTGCGTTTCTCTGACTGGACTTCCACCCTCTTCAAGTGACGGAGCAACAAATGCTTCCATTACTAAGGGTGTTCCGGTGGGAACACGAAGTTCGGCCACACTGACTTCAACGAATGAAGTCGACTCAAGTGTCCTAATGTGTATAGGATCTAGACTCAGTGAATCAAATGAAGTCGTACACACGGGCAACTGTGTACTGGTTTCAATATCCATCAAGTCCAATTGACTTTCGGATAGATTGTGTGTTTCATCCCGGTGAGCAAATGAAACAATCTCCTGTTGAGAGGAGATTGAGTGGATAGGAGGGTGTGCAGTCGTCAGTGGGATACTGACTTGTTCAATGCTAACTCTCATAGGAGAGCTAACAGTGGATGTGGTTAATTCCCGGCTTTCTGGGCTTAAGGGCACCCTCACACTCTCTACAGCAATGTGCTCAACCTCAACCATCATTCCCCCTCCTTCATGATGATCTCCAGCATCATCACCATCATCATCATCATCACCCTCACCCTCTTCTTCTTGAATATCAGATAGAGTTCTCTCAGAATCAGATTTCTCTTGTTCTTCCTCACCACCCCTCACACTTCCTTCACCCTCACTCTCAGAACGGCTAACCTGAACTTCAGCCCCTTGCTGAGGTTCCGCTATCCTTAAAGCTCCTGGGCTAAGAGAACCCGGTTCTTGGGTCTCTATGGGAGCATGATCTATTCTATATAACCTCACATTTTCACTCTCAGGATCTGCATACTTCAGTAAATATTCAGGAATCGGCATGATATTTGCACTAGGAGAGTCCGGCACTTCATGTAGACTCATCATAACATAATCTGGGCATCGTTGAGAGTTGGCTCGCTTTGGAATATTTTCATTTGCCCTTAAGATCCCTCGAATAAGGATCTGTATGAATCTCTGAAGTGGCACAAATTTCCTTGCTCGATTTGTGGTTTTTGCAAGTACAACCTCCTTTAGATCCTCCCATATGCACTGAGCAAAGTCATAATGTTTATTAAATGCTATCCCATGAAAGATTCTCAAGCAGTGAATGCTGCATCTGTCAATCCCTGTATGCTTAGATGTCATACACCTATTGATGATCCCAAATAACGTATACCATTCGCCATTCAATCCATTTCTGTGAAACTTTGAGCTCTTCGCAAGTGGTTTTGAGTAGCCTAGGCAGATTAAATCATGAACCAGCTCTTCATCAGAAACAAAGTCTTCAAAATCTGCCAACTCAGGGAAATTCACAGTATCTATACGTCTTGGAAGAAACAAGTTATGACGCAGTCTTGCTAGGGTGATTTTCGTTTTGAACTGGTCAATTGTTACTTTGAAGTGGTGATTTCCGTCTGCGGGAACAAATTTGACAGTGTGCCAAAATTGTTGTAAGTACACTTGAGGAATAGACGGTTTGTATTGTAATAGATAACCTAGTGGATGACCTTTCAATATGTCCACTATGATAGGATGGCTTACTTTGATGACTTTGGTATCAAGACGATGATTATTGTCACGAAATGGAAGGCAATGTTTTGGTTTTACAAGTTGGTTATCAGGAATAATATGGGTTTGTGAGGAACGGGCTACAGAAGTTGATCGGACTGGGGTAGAGACGAGAGTATGGTTTGATGATGATTGAGCATCAGAGGAATTAGAATTTTGGGATTGTACAGGAGATGCCATTTGAATACCTGTAAAAATAAAATTCATGTTAGATTTACCAAGTACACAAAGTACAACCTTCAAAATGTAGAAAAACTTGTAACATTTTATCAGAAATTGCAATAACTTGTGATTTTCTGTTTAAAGCATCGGGATTCCTGACAATAATTGAAAAATTATTGAGAGAATTCCAAAGTCAATCGTTTAGAGACCAATGTTAGAAAAACACAAATTTGTAACAATTTCTTAAAAAATGTGACATTTTTCTTAAAACTTTAAAATTCTATACTTGAAAAAAAAATTTCTGATGAATCTCGAATAAACCTATACAATTCTCGAATGACACTGTAATAATCTCGGGTGACACATGATACAACTCGAATAAGACTACACCCAACTCGAATGATGAGACTAGAAAACTCGACTAAGTCTATATACAACTCGAAGGATATGTTCATAAAACTCGACCAAGTCTGTATACAACTCGAATGATGAGACTTCAAACTCGAATAATACACTATAAAACTCGAATGAAGAGTCTAGGAAACTCGAATAATTCTCTGAAAAACTCTAATGAAGTGTGATTCAACTCGAATGAGTCTTGAAGTTTCTCGAATGAAGAAACATGAAACTCGATTAAGTCACAACAAAAACACGAATGTTATATTTATGAAACTCGAATGTATCATGTATTAAACTCGAATAGAAAATGAAATTCAACACCTAACTCGAATGACCAAGTCATTTTCTCGATAAACACAGAGTCTCAACTCGATTATATGCTTGAACACATGTTCTGAAAAATTTTCTAAGTATTACATCCACATATTTCTCGAATGAGTCATGATGCATCTCGAATATGCTTAGATAAAACTCGAAAAACAATGCATCACAACTCGAATGACACTGTCACTCAACTCGAATGACTCTTTTAAAAACTCGAATGTAACTGTTGATCAACTCGAATGAAGCTGTTGATCAACTCGAATGATACGTGAAAGAAACTCGAATGGAACTGTATTCGAGAAATGTCTTTTCATGTTTTTCGACAAGTCTAAAACACACTGAATTTGAGGAATTTAATTTCAAGAAGCATTTTCAGTGTTTTAACACTTGAACCCCCTTCGAAAATGAATTTTAAACACATTTGTTTTACTGAACTTTGAACAAAAACAACTTTAAAGTTGTTAAAAATTCAAATTTCAGAAAAATCAAAAATGCGAAACTGTTCGATTGAAAAAATTGATGATTGTGTGTGTGTGAATTGAAAATGACTTATGAAACTTCAGATTCATAGTCATATTGTCATTGTGGACAACAACACACACTTAATTTCAGTTTCAAGATTCATTCAGATGATTCACCATTAACGGCCAAGAACTCAAAAATAAAAAGACGAACACATATTCACATTTGAACAAATACTCTGAAAATATGCACAAACAAACTGAAAAAAATAAAGAAAACCAAACTTTTACTCACAATTTCGATGAAAGAAAAACGTCGGTTGGTGGGTTTTTGAGTTTTCTTCAAAGTTAAGAAAGCTTGTTGGAGAAGATGAAGTTGAGTTTCCGAGAAAAAATGATTTGAATTTGAAAATTCAAATTTATAGTCAAATTGAGCCGGCCCATTTGAATTTTTTCAATTTTAAACAACCCGGCCCAAGTTTAAATTTTCTCAATATTAACATTCGGCCCATCTTCTATTTTAAACCACATTAGCCCACATACCTATTTATCAAAAAAAATTGTGACTAAACAAAAAATTTGAAAAAAAATTTAAAAAAAATCCATCAGCTCAAAAATTTAAAATGAACTTAAAAAAAAATATACTTGAGAGAAAAAAAAAATTTCACATACACATCATAAAAAAAAATGAAAAACACACACAACAAAAAAAATTAAAATTATTAACAAAATGCGTTTGCTCCCCCTTGAATTTTTTAAAGTTGCTCCCCCTCAACTTATGATTGCATTTTGCAGCTCTGCTCCCCCTACAAATTAACAGATAATTTTTATCAGATTTATGCAAAATCAGATAAAATGTTTTTCTGCTCCCCCTGCACATGACATTCCAGATCTCGTTAAATTCTCAAGTATGTAAACCTTTTAGGAATCCTGAATTTAACATCAGATAAAAATCACTTAAAAAATGAAAATTTTAAAATTAAAATTTTGAAACTACTGAATTATTAAATCTTAACGATTCAACATACCCAATTTGTATACCAAAAAATTAAATCGTTTTTCATCTAACGCTTTGGTAAACAAATCAGCTAGTTGATATTCAGTAGGTACAAAATATAATTCTATATTTCCATTTTCTACATGGTCTTTAATGAAATGATACCGAATGTCGATGTGTTTTGTTTTAGAATGTTGCACCGGGTTTGATGCAATAGCGATTGCACTCTGAGAATCACAGTATATTGGAATCTTCTTTGGTGTAAACCCGTAGTCACGTAGTTGGCTTTTCATCCACAACACTTGTGAACAGCAAGAAGATACAGCCACGTATTCTGATTCAGCTGTTGACAATGAAACACAGTGTTGTTTCTTGGATGACCAACATACGGGTTTGTCACCTAAGAATTGTACTGCTCCTGACGTACTTTTTCTGTCCATCTTATCACCTGCGTGATCAGCGTCAGAAAAAGCAGTCAGATGAAATGAAGACTCCCTAGGGTACCACAAACCAAGATTTGGTGTACCTTTGAGATATCTTAAAATTCGTTTTGCAGCAGTTAAGTGTGATTCTTTTGGATTTGCCTGATATCTAGCACAAACACATGTAGCAAACATAATATCTGGTCTACTGGCTGTTAAATACATTAATGACCCAATTATACCTCGATAATGGGTTACATCTACAGGTTTCCCTGAGATGTCCGCATCGAGTTTTGATTTTGAATCCGGAGCCATGGGAGTTTTCATAGGAGTACTATTGACCATGTTAAATTTCTTTAACATGTCTTGGATATATTTTGACTGATTGATAAAAATACCATCAGTCAATTGTTTTACTTGTAAACCTAAGAAAAAATTAATTTCCCCCATCATGCTCATTTCAAATTTCTGGGACATTAAAAACGCGAATTTCTTACAAAATTCAGGATTTGTAGACCCAAATATTATATCATCTACATATATCTGTATTACTATAATATCTGGCCCCTGACGTTTTATAAACAGAGTTGTGTCAACTGCACCTTTTGTAAATCCACATTTCAACAGATATGTTGAAAGTGCATCATACCAAGCACGAGGTGCTTGTTTAAGGCCATACAGTGACTTATCCAAAATATATACATGATCAGGTTTCGAAGGATCAGTAAACCCTTCGGGCTGATATGTATATACTTCATCTGTTAGCTCCCCGTTTAAAAACGCAGTTTTGACATCCATTTGATATACTGTAAAATTTTTATGTGCGGCAAAAGCTAAAAACATCCTTATAGCTTCAATGCGTGCAACTGGTGCGAATGTTTCATCATAATCAATTCCCTCTTGTTGACTGTATCCTTTGGCCACGAGACGAGCTTTATTTCGAATAATTACGCCGTGTTCATCTTTCTTGTTCTTGAAGATCCACTTCGTGCCAATTATAGATTTGTCCTTTGGTCGCTCAACAAGTCGCCAGACCTTTAACCGTTCGAACTGGTTGAGTTCCTCTTGCATCGCCACAATCCAATCAGCATCCAGAAGGGCTTCTTTTACATTTTTAGGTTCAATCTTACTTAAAAAATTTGAAAATAAGCATTCATTTAATGTAGCCCTTCTGGTTTGGACTGATGACGATGGATCACCAATGATATTCTCTATTGGGTGATTTCTTGTCCACTTAACTGTATGTGGAAACGGTTCTATTGGGTCTTGGTTGGGATTGGAATCTACATATGGTTCGGGAGTGATTGCAGATGTTGTAGGTGG
The DNA here is from genome assembly GCA_020465985.1 of Centrapalus pauciflorus. Classification (NCBI taxonomy): domain Eukaryota; kingdom Viridiplantae; phylum Streptophyta; class Magnoliopsida; order Asterales; family Asteraceae; genus Centrapalus; species Centrapalus pauciflorus. The sequence continues at coordinate 666,623 of JAANYP010005153.1, forward strand.
AACATCGGAGGTAGGAGCTTCTGACTGTTCTGAGGTAATAGGGGTTTCAGAAGTATGTGGAGGTTCAATTGGTTGTACAGTCTCAGTAGTTGACTGCACCTTTGCTGTTGAAGCTTCTCCAGTTTCTTCTGAACTTTGTTGTTGAGATAGATCTGAAACTACGACTGGATCTTCAGTGATCCTGTCAGGCACCAAATTTTGAACATTAGATTTGGGAGTTTCAAAATAATCATCATAAAAGTTCTCAAACAACTTATTTAATTCATTTTGTTCAGCATTTTGTTTATTGGACTCCAAAGAAGTCTGCATGTTAGGTCCGGGTTCTGAACTGGTGTGTTCAGAAGCCATATCATTCCTTCGTCAAATTTAACATTTACGCTCTCGTTGACTATCTTGGTTCTCTTGTTGTATATTCGGAAAGCAACCGATTCCTTTGAATACCCGATGAAGATTCCTTCATCCGCCTTTTGATTAAACTTTCCCAGATTGTCTTTATCATTCAATATAAAGCATCTGCAACCAAAAACATGGAAAAATTTAACATTAGGTATTCTTTTATTGATCAGCTCATACGGAGTCTTTCCGAATCTTTTATTTATTATTGAACGGTTTTGTGTGAAACATGCTGTTGCAACCGCTTCTGCCCACAAGAACAATGGTAAATTGGAGTAGGCCAACATCGTCCTAGCTGCTTCCACTAGTGTCCGATTTCTTCTTTCAACGACACCGTTCTGTTGTGGAGTCCGAGCAGCTGAGAATTGATGTGTAACTCCAACTGAATTTAAGAACGAGTCCAATGATTTGTTCTTGAACTCTGTTCCATTGTCTGAGCGAATTGTCTGGATGGTGAGTTGCAACTTTACTTGTATTTTTCGGATGAAGTCGATGATAGATTCGGTGGCATCTGATTTGGATTTCAGGAAAAACACCCATGTGTATCGTGAGTAGTCATCAACTATCACCAATACATATCTTTTCTTATTTATACTCTGTACTCGCATTGGTCCACACAAATCCATATGCAGTAACTCTAATGCTCTTGTGGATGAGTGTGCTGTTTTGGATTTGTGTGTGGCTTTTGTCATCTTTCCTTTTTCACATGCCGCGCATAGTTGCTCTTTTTGATATTTAAGCGCCGGCAGCCCTTTAACTAACCCTCCTTTTGCTAGGTTGGTCAGTTCATTGAAATTTAGATGCGAAAGACGACGATGCCAAAGCCATGCTGTTTTGGATGTTGCTTTTGACAATAAGCAGACATCTTTCTTCAGATTGATCGAGGCTAGATCAATAGAGTACAGATTTGTTTTCCTGGTTCCTGCTAGAATTTCTTTTCCTTCTGCTGATTTGATGCTGCACCAATTGGCTTTAAAGTTGACTTCTAATCCCTTATCACACAGTTGTCCAATACTGAATAGATTATGACCAAGACCGTCAACGTAAAAGACCTTTTGGATTGTGATTTTGTCATATTTCAGGCTTCCATATCCCTTGATCGGACAAAACTGATCGTTTCCAAATCTTACCGTCCCACAGAACTTTTCTACAAAGTCCGTGAGTGTGTCTCGTTGTCCGGTCATGTGTTTGGAGCATCCCGAATCAAGGTACCATACATGGTTTACCTATAAAACGTAATAGCACATGAGGTACCCACTTGTAGTTGGGTACATTAGTTTTAGGTAAAACATGCATAGTATCTTTTGATTTGCTAATTGATATGGCTTTAGGCTTATCGTTTGAATTTATTTTAGGTACCCATCTTTGAATTGTTCTTTTGGGTATCCACTTTTGTACAATTCTCGGTGGAATTGTTTTTGAAGTTTTTATCTGTGGATCCTTTTGCTTGTCATACACAGGGTCCTTTTTCTTTGGTTGCCATACAAGCTTATTATGTTTCACAGTTTCAGACTTACAAACATAAGAATTCAAAGCAATTAATTTCGATCTTGAAAACTTAACACAAGAATTATTAACAAGTTTATTATTATTACAGACAGAATGTTCAATTTTGCTGTTTCTATCTGTAACAATTTTTCCTTTCACGCGCCATTCTTGTTTTATAATCTTGTTTTTCTCTTCTCTTTGCTTCTTTCGCCATACTTGTTTTCGCGACCCGTTCACAACGTTATCTGACATAAAAGAAGTTTGAGAATTAGAAGATTTAGATGCTTGGTTTTTCTGTAACCTTTTCATACCTGTTGAAGATTTGGCTGTACGTGCCAAGGAGTTCGTTGATGAAGATGATTCACCCTTTTCAAAATTAGGAGACTTAACAAACAGTTTTGTTTTCTCCATCTTTTGTTGCACTGATGGTGAATTTTCAGATGGTTTTAAAGAGTCTGTAGTCTTTCTTTGCAGAATTTGAACAGATTCTTTATTACCAGTTGATGGTTTGTTAGTCAAAGGTTTGATAAATTCACCAATTTTATCAAATCTTTGATCTAATGAATTAATATCAGAGTGCATGAACAGATCAAATTCTTTTTCTGAATTTATAGAATCCAGAGAAATAGATGAATGTGGATCAGACATATTTATGTTTTTAGACTTATCTAGCAACTTTTGTTCTATTTTTAGTATTTCAGACTTGAGTGTTCCATTCTCTGTCTCAAAACTTTTAATTTTCAATTCTAAATCAGAATTTATCTGTTCTAAAATTGAATTTGGTAAATATAGTTTTTGAGACTGAGTTGGTAATTCAGACAAATCCTTTTCAGAATAAGTTTGAATGTACTCTTCTTTAGTATCAACAATGTTGCTGTTTTCAGTTATCTTGGTATAGTCAATATAATTTTGCATTTTGTCTGATCTTGACCTTTTGGTTTCTTCACTGGATTCTACTTCTTCAGATGCTTTTAAGAATGTCATTTTTAATCCTAAATTCATATATCTGACATCATATAATGTTGGTGAATTTGTTATAGCTTTTGTCAGATACTTAGGATTTTCCCAACCAATACCAGATTTAGAGTTATAAAACTCTGTATCTTTTGGTTGATTTAGATATATTGTTTGATCTGTTTGCCCTCTTTTAATAAATTCATCCTCCATCTTTTTTATTTTCTCATAAAGTTTAGTTCTTTCTTCAAATATGGCATGATATTTTACAGAAAAATTTGAGGCTTCTAATTCAGCTACTCGCAAACTTTCTTGTAAATCAGATATTTTGTGATTCAGATTGGATATATTGCTTTGAAGTTCTTTTTCCTTATCCTGTAAGTCTGAGACAGCTCGTAAAGCTAAGGCTTTATCTTTGGAAAAATCTAGGACTAAATTGTGTTCATTTAGAAGTTTGTTTTCCAAAGAATGAACCTTTTTCTTTTCTGCTTTTAAGGATTTTTCAAACTTTTTAAGCATGAAAGCCATATTAGTTAGTTTTTCTTCTAATATGCATGATTCGTCAATATCAGAATCTGAAATAGAATTTACCTCCTGTCCTTCTGAATCCTCTGAGTTATCAGACTCTGAATTCTCCTCATTTTCAGCTTTGTTTTGGCCAGATGCCATTAATGCAAATTCTTCTTTTTCTTCCTCTTCATCAGAATCAGATTCTCTCTGCTCTTCATCCTCTTCATCTGTCATTCCAACCCACACCTCATCTTCAGCTATCATAGCTGATTCACTGAGTTCAGATTCATTGAAGATTTCTGACTTTAAACAGATATGGGCATCTTCATCCAAAATGTCATCATCTTCGGATAATTGTAACCAATGGTCATCCTCCGCCATAAGTGCTTTGCCTGCCTCTTTTTCTTTGGCTAAGAGGGCCTTTCTTGTATAGTAGTCTGAATTTTTGACTACTGGTGATCTGCATTCCCGGGCATAATGACCTGGTTTTCCACAGTTATAACATTTCTGTTCAGATTCCTTCTTGATTGATTTATCTGACTTCTCATATTTGTCAGACTTTCTTGCACTGCTTTCTCCAGCCTTTTCATACTTCTCCTTTTTCTCAACTTTCCTTGAGCCTGTTTTGTAGCGCATTTTGTTGTTTGTTGGCTTCCTGTAAAATTTCTTCTGAAATGCTTTGGTAAGCAGTGCCATCTGTTTCTTCATCTCTTCAATCTCTGAATCTGCAGATGAATCTGATGATTCTGATTCTGATGATGTACTGCTGATTACCGCTCTTTTCTCCTTTTTGAGCTTGTATTTATACTTTTTCTCCGCCAGTAGAGCTAGTGGATCAGCAGTTTCTTTTTCCGCTTTCTTCTTTCCAGACATTTTCCTCAAAACAACTTCTTGATAGTTGTTGAGGTTTTCAAATAGCATATGAAAATCCATCTCCTCTATATCTTTCGTTTGTTGGATGATCATAGCGTATTTTTCCCACTCTGGATTTAGGACATTTAAGAATTTGACATTGATGTCCAAGTTGGACTTCGTCACTCCGTTTCTTTTGACCTCACTTACCAGATTTACAAATCTGAGATAAGTGTTTTCCAGAAGTTCACCTTCACGGGCTCTAAAGTTTTCAAAAGTCATTAAACTATTCCTAGCCCTATTTGTAGCAGCTCTGTCTGATCCCCGCATGATTTTGCACACTTCATCCCAGATGGACTTAGCAGTCTTTGTGTTTTTCAGACAAGTGTATATATCATTGGGGATTGATATCAACAATAATTTTCTGGCTGTCTTGTCCCCTAATTTTCTCTTTTTCTGTGCCTCTGTCAGATTTGTGATCTCAACAGTCCTCGGTGGTATTGGGGGATTGCCAGTTGGTACTCCTGGGATTGTTTCCATAAAGATTGCTGGTCCTTCAGTTAATGACTTCAGCATTTCTTCAGACAGATCATGGAAACTTATAAATTCCAGAAACCTTTCCCGCCATTGAACGTATTCACCCCTGTATAAGATTGGGGGTTTGGTTTCGGATCCCATAGCAAGTGCATCTTTAGACATGTTGATTGTTTGTTGGGAAACTTTGACCAAGATCAAATGAACTCCGAATGAGATTGAAAATTTGATCACACCTTGAAACACAGATTAGTACTGAAACACAATGACTTGTTAGTAGCAATAAGCAGTTTAAATCAAGCAGTGAATTGTGTTTGTATGTATGTGTGTGACAAACTTGAATGATTCTTGTGTTTATGAGTGAAACTTGAATGGATGTAGTGTAAGACTTAATTAAGTTTATGATAAAACTCGATTGATTCTTTCACTGAAACTCGAATGAGTGTTTGATCAAACTCGAATGAGTGTTAGAAACTCGGATGTATGTGAACAAACTCGAATGAGTATGTGAACAACTCGAATGAGTATGTGAACAACTCGAATGAGTATGTGAACAACTCGAATAGAGTATGTGAACAACTCGAATGGAGTATGTGAACAACTCGAATGGAGTATGTGAACAACTCGAATGAGTATGTGAACAACTCGAAGAGTATGTGAACAACTCGAATGAGTATGTGAACAACTCGAATATGTCTTGCAATAAACTTGAATGTCTAATAAGAAACTCGAATTGTTCTTATACAAAACTTGTATAAAATTCGAATTGGTCTTATATAAAACTCGAATGAGTCTTATATAAAACTTGAATTGTTCTTATACAAAACTTGTATAAAATTCGAATTGGTCTTATATAAAACTCGAATGAGTCTTATATAAAACTTGAATTGTTCTTATACAAAACTCGAATGAGTTTTGTATAAAATTCGAATTGTTCTTAAATTCAAGTTGTCAATTTGAATTGTTTGGCAACTTGATTAATATTAAGACACAACTCGATTAACACAAATAAGCAACTCGAATTACACTTGTACTCAACTCGAAGTACACATATATTCAACTCGAATTACAAAGGTACTCAATCGAATAACAAAGGTACTCAACTCGAATTGTTAAGGTACTCAACTCGAATTACACACGGAATGTGTATATTTCGAGTTTCTTAGTATTTTCAGATTTTACAAGTCTGAAATTCAGATTAAACCAAATTTTTTATCCAATTTCACTCAAATTGTAATCGAAGTTAAGGTTTTTGAATACAAACACTTTTTGTTAAGCACTTTTTTGTAAAAATGGATCTAAACCAGACTTTTTCAATGAAACAGTACCGGTTTTGACTTTTTCAAAAATTTCAGAAAATTCCTTAGATCTTTTTCTGTGTTTTGAAATTCAAATCAAGTTTATATTCAGTAGATTCGTTTTTGAAACCTGAACCTTCGATCCAATTATCACTCTGAATGATCAACAGAATCAAAACCCCTATTGATTTTAGGGTTTTTCCGAAAAATACTCAAGAACACGAAGAACAATTTCAATCTCAAACAGAATAATTCATTCCTAATTCTCTGATACCAATTGTGAAATCCAGTTTCTACCAATTCAATCAACACAATACAATTAATAAGAACAATCAATGTAATCAAAACTAACCGAATGATTGGATTTAAGATCTTGATGATTACAATACGTTGAAGTGAAAAATCCCCCGTACAGTGCTGCTGTTTCTCAAAATTTAATGCGTACAAAATCTGACAGATCTCTCTTTCTAGAAAGTCAACATGACTATTTATATACAATTACACACTATAAGGAAATTACATATTAAGTCCCTAGACTTTAATCTTTCATCAACTAAACATATTCCAACATACTTGCTATCCGGAATCCCTATCTACTGTGATTCCCGAAGTGCCATCGCTATCTCTTGCAATATAGTTCAACACTCTGGCATGAAGCACATAGACATCAGGTACCATTTCATCAAAGATCATGTAGAAAAAGGTACAGTTGAACTCTATTTTGTTCGGACGGAGGATCAATTAGCTTATATTTTCACCAAGGCCTTGGATGTCTCGGTTTCAAATCTTGGTTGCAAAATTAGGCATGTTGAATAATCTGGCTTAGATTAAACGAACAAACTTTAGTACAACTCTATCTTTGTCTACATCTGTCTTTGATTAAATGAATTTCTTCTTGTCTATATCTGTAAGTGTTTATCTGAATTAATGACATTGGTTGAATAGTTAGTATCTATATCTGTTTGACAGTTTGAGGGAGAGAGAAAAATCCAGTTGTTGTTATTATATTTATCAGAAAACCTCAGAAATATTTTCATTTCTTTTAGTTTATAGTTTTATCTTTAACTTTATCAGAAAACCTCAAAAATATTTTCATTTCTTTTAGTTTATAGTTTTATCTTTATTTTTATCAGAAAACTTTAAAAGATTTTCTTTTATTCCATTAAAGTTATTTTAATTTTATTTCATCAAATTTAGAAATACCCAAAAAGATTTTAACTTATTTTCCTTATACTTTTGTTTTTGTTTGAAATCTCAGAAAATGCCAACAACATTTTAAAATTTTAATATATCTATTTTTTTCTTTCTTTAGTTTTTAGATTCTTATTTTTTTTTATTTTATTTTATTATTTGAGCTTAAATGCCAAATGTTTTATCTGGCCCAAAATTTTTAAAATAAATGTGTGTGTTTAAATAAGGGGTCGGTTCCTTCTTCTCCTTCCCACTCTGGCTTCTCCAACCGAAACCCCCTCCTAAAACATTCTCCTTGCCTTCTTCTTCTCTTCTTCTTCAAGAACTCACCAAAGGTTTTATTTATTTATTTATTTATTTATTTATTCTCTATTTCTTGCATTTCATGATTGTTTCTTGATCATATCTATGTATCTCATCATCGATTTGTGTAGTTTTCTTTTTGTCACTGTTTCATTATAGTGTTCATCGATTGATTCATGTTTTAGACTGAAAATGTTAGTAAATATGGTGTATTAAATGTAAATGTATGTTTATTTCACTGATACCTGTGGAAACCCATGACTGATTTGCTTTAAAAACTTGAACTTGGTGGATTCGGGATTGGGTTCACCGAAACCTAGGGTTTCGGTAACCCCCTTCAAATGGTTTCGGTACCCTTAAATGTTTTCAAAACCTTTTCAAATCCATTCAGAATTCAAAGGGTTTCAGTAACCCTTCAATGGGTCTCGAATGGCCTCAATTTGTTTCAATAAGTTACGGTTACTGAAACCTTTGAGAACATGGTTTCGATATATTCAAGTTGGTTTCGATATGTTCAGGTTTCGGTATGTACATGGTTTCGGTATTGTGCATTGTTTCGGTATTGTATATGGTTTCGGTATTGTACCGAAACCATTCAAATTTGAAAGGGTTTCTATAAGGTTTCGGTATATAGTTTCTTTGTGTTCTATTTTAATTTTTTTTGGTTCTGCATTATTATTATTATTATCTTTGGAATTTTATTTTGTTTTCTTTCTTTGTTTTACTTATTTTTCATTTCATGGTTTTTTTATGTTTTTTATTTGTGTTTTATTTATTTGTTTGTTTAATTTTAATTTCTTTCATATCTGTTTTTTTCTATTTTATTATATTATTTTATTTTACCTAATTTTTTTTCCTTTATTGTTTTTTTTCTTAGTTTATATTTTAATTTGTATAATTCATTGTTTTTATCTTTCTTTCATTTTTTAATTCTATATTTATTTTCTCTTTCATTTTTTTAAGTTCTTATATCTTATTTATAGCTATGTTATTTTATTTCTTTTTTTATTTTAATTGTAATTTATTTTCTTGTGTTTTTCTATATTTCTTTTTTCTTGTTCGTGGGATAAAGTTAGTTTAAGACGCCCAAACTGTTTCAACCGTTGTTACCTAGCACCTTATCCCTTAACTACTAACTGTCATTTTTATCTATTCTTTTTGCTAACTAATTCTTATCTTTTCAACATAATATAAACGGCTGCTCCAGCGTATCAGTTGTTAGACATCGATCTTTGGATGTCCCATTAAGCAAACAACTGGAAGTTAGACCCCGAGTCTTTCTTCAAAGTCAAAAATGTTGTCTATGACATCATTCAGGGCCACCGGATCCATTATGCTTTGACTGCCGCTGAATCTGTTCCGAAAGTCTATCTTCAGCAGTTCTGGCATTATTTGGAGATCGTTACCGTTAATGGCGAGGATCTACTTCGAACCAGGATCGACAATCTGACTGTTGCACTTTCCCTTCCCATGCTGCGTACTATCTTGCGACTTCCCACTACAAATGCTATCCAATGCAAAATCGACTTTGATCCTCTGGTGGAAGTTGATATTTTATGTGCAGACATCCTCAGCATGGGTTATCATGGTTCTTTATCCAGAATCTCTCAATTCAAGACCAAAGGTCTTCAGGGTCTATGGTACATCATCTGGAATATCCTGACCAAATGCATGACAAGGAAAGCCTCTGGCCATGACGCTGGAAGTGTGGCTACGCTAAGAATGTTCCACTCTTTTGTATTTGATTGACATTTTGACTACGGTAACTTCGTCTGGGACGAGATCAGGGAATATATTCAAGATAAAGCAAATGACAAAAAGAAGAAGAGATACATTCCCTTTCAAAGATTTTTCCAACTCTTTGTCCGACATTTCATGGAAACAAATCCAAGGATGATTTTTCCGAGATCAAAGAATCCGATGTATCCCGTCTACTCCTTGGGATTTCTGAAGCCACATCCTGTTCAACAAGGTATTGTGATTCGTCCTCTCCCGCAAGAAATCTTAGCGCATGCTGATCAATCAAGCACCAGAGTAAGAGAGTATCTAGGACTTAATTATCCAGCTATGGCTGCCCTAGCACCGGGACAGCCTTCCCAAGCTGGCAGGATTGAGAGTTCTGAGAGTTCTGAGGGTGCAAGGGGAGATGATAGTTCTGATACTTCTGATAATTCTGAAAGTTCTGAGGGACAAGAAGGGGGAGAGACAGTAGAAGTAGTTGAGGGAGTCGGGCTGGAAGTGATGACTGAAGAAGAAGCAGCTATTGTGCCATCACAAATATGGCAAGTAGCTAAACAGCCAAGATAGGCCATCAGATCGAAGTCAGCTCACGACGTTCCCGCACCGGGTCCATCTCCAAATATGGATTACCAAAAGGTGCGCATAGCAGAAGAACGATCAAGTCCTATCGCCCAACATAGTCTTATTGATATCCCAACTTCTGAAGGGGTGGTAGACGACTTAATTGGAGCAGAGATGAACTTAGACACTGAGCGTCAGTTCAATGAGGATATGATGGACTTTGTGTTACCTAGTCCAAGACAACAACCATCAGGGTGCGCCGAGAGGTTAGAGAGTGCGGAGGGTGAACCCCAACCAAGCCAAATCCGGGCAAGTCACTCTAAGGCCACTAGCCCAATGGCTGAATGAACACCCCAACCCAGCCACTTACTGGTCTCTCAACAGACTAGTGATTCAATTGCGCACGGGGAACTTCCACATATGCCACCACTGTCTCATTTGGAGACAATGAAAACGACGATCCCTGCCCCGATCGTCACAGTCTTTGTTGAGCACATTTAGTCCAACACGTCAATATACACACTTTAGGACACCTGCTGCAACATCTGATGTCTTTGTGACATCCGGAACTTCCGGATCCGCTCACACTACAAGTGTGGCAGAAATGACGGAAGGAATTCCAGCCACAACTAACATTATGCCAACTGTGACAGCTGGACACCCAGGTACTACACCTGAGGTGGAAACGGGGGATCTACGTGAACCCCGGGTTACACGAGCAGACCTGGATGCTCTAAAGGCATACCAGGAGGAGCAGTTTGGGACTATCCTTCATCTTCTGAAGGGTAAGGATCAAGCCTCCTTCTCGGTGCCGCCACCAGGACAGGTTCCTTCTTCTCCAGTACCATTCTAGAGTGATGATCTTGACACGAAAGCCGACCTAAGAGCATTTCATGCAGAAATCTCCACCCTTATTAGTTCTCAGGTCGAGGCAGCTATCATTTCCTTGATTCAATTGTACTCAACGCTCGAATCAAAGTTTAATGAGCTACAGTCCTAGTTATCGGTCTTGCAACAGAGTTTAACTAGCCTGGAACAATCTTTCAGGCACGCTGCCCATGGAATTAAACGTCGTCATGATGTCCCTGAAGATGAGGGTCCTCCTGAGGGGGAGAAAGGGCAGCGGGTATCTTCACCTTCAGAGGCTGTCCTAGTAAGTGAAAGGCCAATTTCAGCTGTCATAGGGGAAGATCAGAGTTTTGAGGGTTTAGAAAAGGCCACAAAGTCTGAAGCTCACGACATTGAAGATCTGTCTCGTGCTTTGATAGTATTTGAGCCCTCTGAATCTACTCAGAATCCCCCTGGTCACGAAATTATTGAAATCTTCTCAGACAACTCTGACGATAATGAACTCCTAATTCCCAAAGTAGAAGCTTCATCTCAAAACCCAGTTGGAACCACGACATCTCCGATTCCATCTTTGAACCGTCCCACAACAGCTGACGCATTTGAAGAGAGAATCCTTCGTACAAAACTAAAGTCAGGGAGGGTTAGAGAAATCTTTGTTTCTTCAGAGGTTGGACAATCTTCTACAGCTCCAATCTTCATTGAAGAACAGTTTGCTCAAAACGAAGCAGAATGGGTTGATGCCTTTGTCGATGGGGATCTTCTTGATACAGAAAAGGAGAAATGGAGGGCCATGACAGTTGAAAAAGTACAGGAATACCTTTGCGTTTCTCTAGAGCCAACTGAATGTACAAATTAGGTTGAGAGAAAGAGACAAAAGAAGAGAGAGAGAGAGAGAGAGAGAAAAAGAAGCACATCAAAAAGATGTATGATGAAAATCTTCTCTATCCATTTCTCGAACATCATTTTGACTTTCTGTTCTCTAAGGAATCGGTTGGGAAGATTTCTAAAAGGTGGCTCCTGAGGCTCGACGAACGTCCAAGATCAGAGGAAATGAAGTATGAAGTTGTGATTCTTCGTTTTCCTCAGAATGTAGAAAGGGTTAAGTCAAATGTTCGAATTCAAAAGATCAAAGACATCTCATGCAACAAGATTTCCAATATCTGGTCTCCATCCTTTACTGTTGTCCGCAAAAACAATGATATATCTATGTTTAGGGAGCCAGATCTGGATAATCTTGAGTTCGACGATCTTGAGTGGCTGTTCCTCCGTCTGAAAAGGGCAAGTCCAAGTAAGACACGCATTTGTGCTATAATGGTGATTCTCTGCAGTATGCGTCGCATCTCCGTGTCGATGATAGTTAAAGATTTCCAAATGTCTTGAGCAAGATAATTGTCTTGATAGTTAATTGTCTATGTAATGTTTTAAGTTCAAGGACCATTAGATTACATAACTATGAAGTTTTTGAAGTGTTAGCTAGAATTTGAAATGTTTTAGTATTTATAGTTAAAGGAATATTTCCAAATGTCTTGATAGTGTAAGATTTCCAAAACATTACATAGACAATTAGATTACATACTATGAAGTATTTGAAATGTTAGCTAGAATTGAAATAGGGGGAGAATTGTTAGACATATTTATTTCAATTTCTAGTTAATATCTTTTGTTTGTAATAATTTACTTTTAGTTATGTAATTGTCTATGTAATGTTTTAAGTTCAAGGACCATTTATGTAATATTCCTAAATTCTCTATGGTTATAAAAGTCATATGAGATGAAGGGTTTGTTGTTGTTGAAAGAAGAAATATTTTCCAGTGATATATTCTCTTAAGAGCATTTCATCTTCTTCATCCTATAGAGTATTTACATTGATAAATCTGATTGAGTGTTACTCTATATGCCATGATTGTATAACATCTGGGAAACCAAGCTTTCAGATAATGAAACTATCATGTTAGTAATTTTAACTTTCAATCTGATACGGTTACCTTGATTGACTTGATTTGGAAAGTATGTTACCTTAAATAGAAAAAATTTAATATGTTACTCAAATTGAAAAAATGAGATCAATAGATTATCTTTTGACGTAAATAACCTTATAAATATAAGGGATATATTAGCTATTATGTGAAAATATAAGTTAAAAGGGGTGTTATGTAATTAACTCACACTCAAATTATAAGCGTGGGTTAGAGATCAAAGATCTGCTCATTTGTTAAAACTACTTCTCTCACTATACTTCATACTCTCTCTCGGCTCAAAGCTAGAAAACAAGAAGATTGTTGGATTCAAATCTAGAAAGTCAAGTTTATGCAAGATTTGAGGTAACTAAAGTGTTTATAAACATGAATCTAAGGTAACAATTGATTAATTTGAGTTCTTAAGGGCTTTTGGTTCGGTTGAGATAAAAACCAAAAGTATGAATTAAAAATTTTGATTCATGGATGCATATTTAAATTTGTAAGTGATAATTATTAGTTGGAGTGTAACAAACGTATGGAACAAGATTCAAGTATCAAAACAACTTAAAGGTATGTTGATTTTGGAAATTTATGTGTGTTTGGCATGTGTCGATGAACACAGTGGCCATTGGATGTAGTGTGGTTCAAATTGGGTGTTTAAAACATTAAATTGATGTTCAAAAGGTGTTGCAATATGTTTATTCAAAGTTCTTATAAAGGTTTTAATTGAAAATTTGGCTTTGAAATGAATTATTTACAAAATTTTATCATGAACACTCAAGTCTTGGTATTGGACCCAAAGACTTGAAGTATGGGTATGTGAAGGACCCCGAGACTTGGAGTCTCGTGCTTGTTCAAGAAAGTAAAAGGGTAAGGGTTGGACCCCACCCCAATACTTGAAGTCTCAGGATTGGTCTCGAACAAGGTTGGGTTTGGCTTGGCTTAGCAAGGAAAAGCTAAGGGAATGACCAGGTTTAAGAAGGAATGACAAAGGGGGTGGACCCCCAAGACTCTGAGTCTTAGACTCAGAGGGGGACCCCGAGACTTGGTGTCTCGGTACACACAATTATAACTTGATGTTTAAGCTTGATAACTTTCATGATTCACTAGACAATGGTTAATGGCATATATTTAACAAAAAAAATAAGAATCTAATGTAAATCGTATATTCGATGTAACAGATCCCTTGTGTAGTTACTAAATACACATTGGGTATAATTGTTGATAAACGACTGTTTGAGTTAAAGTTGTGATTTCGGCTGATCCATAGGAGAATAATATCTAAATACAACTTATTAATGCACCCACTATAAGTACTCAGATTTATATGTATGCACTTGTTTTATGTTCAGTATGTTCATTTATTAAGACATGTTGTTTCACATTCATTTGACATTCTACTAACTAGCGTTTATTTGGTGCACACTGTTGCTTGCAAACATGTTATTACATGTCTTGTATTCTTTGTTGTACATCAATGTGGTGGGATTTTGAGTTACACTTGATAGATGTTACCGAGACTATATGACCTGGAGTTGATCCCTCTAAGGTTTCGAAGGGCAGGTGTAACATCCTCGATGATAAATTTTTGCGTCAATTGATTTATTTGTTTTGTTCAAATGCAAGGTGGAATCGTATGCTCATACTTATCCGTACTTCGTGTACGAAGGAGTGTATGGTGTTACTCGCCGGTATGACTCATTGCGCTGCATAAAGACTTGTATAAAATGAAATATTTGTACTCACTAATCAATTGTTTATCTATCAATTGCAACCATTTTACTAGAAAATGGAAGTTTGCTACGGGGCCATCTAGTTAGACTATTCTTTGAAGTTCTTGAATACTCTACTACTCAATTATGGTAACTTGAAATAACATGACTATCTGAAAATGTAGTTGGGTGTTTGTAATAAAGTTTCGAGTATGTAAAAGTTAGATTGGTACCTTCTAGCACAGCACTGCACTACAGTGCAGTTGATTTTATTTTATTATGTATTTCATATTTCTATGTATTGCTTGAAGTTTATGGATCATTGTAATATTTATGGTTGTATCACGTTAATCATGTGTGACGTGTATGATATAAAGTAAGGTGTCACACAAAGTGATGCAACCTAACATTGCATGGTATATCAATCTACTTTCATGAATATTTTTATCATGTATGATACAAAAATGTTTTTTTATATTTTTAGTGATTATATATATTTGTCTTTTATCGTTCATAACGACATACTTTTGATGTCTACACCCATACAATCATAATGCACATTATAGTAGTAATTAACAATAATTGATACATAATACTTGCAGAATTATGGTAGAATTTAAAACATTTACAACTAACGACACCAAACATTATGCCAACAAAATTCCAAGTATAAATTTCTACAAGGTGACAGGTATGATCCTATGAAACAAGTATTCAAGGTCGGGAAGCAACTACCCAATTACCAAAAACAGCAACCAAGGTATATTAGTGGTCTCGATACCACTAGCTTCAGGATAACCAAACAGTATGCAAGTCTAGAAGCTCCCAATCAGAGTGATCATGACCTGTAAAATGTTAACAACTAAATGGTCAATATTACGTTGAGTGAGTTGTTAGATTAATATGACATATGCAGATACCACCAATGATACAACCAAATATCATGTGAAAAGATGCTCAATTTAGACCTAGAGTTGGTCGGAAAATTTTTATCAATTTAGAACTAGAGTTAGTCTATTGCTCAGTTTGCTGACTTAGAGCTAGTATGATATTCAATTTGCTGACCTAGAGCTACTTCATTACTCAATTTTCTGACTTAGAGCTAGTCCATTGCTTGCTGACTTAGAGCTGGTACAATGCTCAATTTGTTGACTTAGAGCTAGTCCAATGCTTAATTTACTGACTCGGAGTTAGTCCAATATTTCATGGATATTCAAGTGAGGCCAAATGAATAGATAATCAAGAAGTAAGAATCGTTCCATCATAAATACGACATATATTCCAAATCTCATCCTATTATGAATGAAACATGCAAGTATAACCAGGAAATAACAATCAAGTCCCAAATCTATCATGCAATGACATAACCCCAAACATACAATGCACATTATGACATATAAATACTAGAACTCATAGTGATCAGCAATAAGGTTCCGGTCCTCACAAATCGTCCCAACAAAAATCCAATACAAGTTAAGCCTCAAGCCGAAGCAATGATTCTCAAGTCAAACAAGTACTTTGGAACTTCAAAAGTATTCCCAATTACACACACACACACATATGTATACATACATACATACATATATATATATATATATATATATATATATATATATATATATATATATATATATATATATATATATATATATATATATATATATATATGACCTATAATATCATATTCAAATTAACAAGACCCAACATCTCATAAGATTTGTCTATATAAAGCTGTGGAAAATTAGGTTTTTAACCTTGTTATAGCTTGAATTTTCCTAAGATATTTTAAATTAAGATAAAGTAGTCTCTTTTATCTCTCATATCCAACATAAATCATTCCAAATGGATCTAATACCAAATCTATATGAATTTATAAAGTTTCATATCACAATTTTAGTGAACTGCATCTCAGTAGCAAACTTTTGCACTTTTGACTTGTTTAGTGTCTGATTTAGTTTCATATGACAAATGTATATTAAAGTACACTCTATTAGATTTCCAACAACGTATGACACGTCTAAAATGAAGCTTCGAATGATTTTATATGAATTTTACAAATCCATATGTCAAACCTATCAATAAACACGAAAATTACATATGTTTTGTCATTTGCTCATTTTGACACATATTAAGCACTTCAATTTAACTTATGTCAATTTCTTATTGATACCAAAGATTTTATGAATCATATAGGATTGTTCGCACAACAATTTTAAGCCAAAATACATTCGAGACATTTCATCGAACACTTAACATGCGTTTTAGAAATAAAACAACTATTTGGTTCTTTACTCGAATTTATCGCAACCAACACTTGAAAATATTTTTACATCATACATAAATATAATGGAACACATTTGGAACCTCCGAAACGCATTGAAACTGCTTTTCAAACCAAGACTTCAACGATCCTTAAAATTGGGTTTGAGCTCAAACCATCACCAACACTCAATAGCTTTATATATTTGAGCTCCAAATCATTTAACAATAACATATATCCATATCCTTTGATGTTGTGGTTGTTTTCTCAACTCCATCATTAAAACCCATTTGGGTTTGCTAACTTAAAATACAACAAAATGAAGAAAAGAAAAGGGAGGGGCAGGCCCAGCCCAATAAGGGGGCGAAGTGGGCTTTGGCCCATGGAAGAATATTGGGCTAGGACATAAATAATTTAATATTAGGTATTAGGTATATAGGAGTAGGCCCAAAGTTTTAATCATAGTAACCCGCCTAATGGAATGCTGGATTAGTCGATTTGGTTTCATCAGAGGCACGTCGTACGCTTGTTCTGGAACTCTGGAAGACGATCAAATGAAGAGTTGGTGGTTGTGCCTGATGGACGATGGAAACGAAGCACCTGACCAAATGAATCGAAGATGGACGATGGAAACGAGGAGTCGCTGAGTCGATGGACGATGGAAATGAAGCGACTGCCAACTTGGTGTTACAATCACGATCCCTATTTCTCCTCCCCCATTTGTATCGTTTCTCAATCGGTGGTGCTATTATGGTGGTACCCTAATCGTCGGTCTCCCTTTCTCCTCCAAGGCTCCAAATGTGTGAAATGGCCATCGCCATTCGCCCATCGACTATACATTATTTCAATTGACTACTCAAATATGTATTGACTACTAAAATGCAATAGAGGTACTGGTCATGTGAAGTTTCTGATTTCAATTGATTGTTTCTTTATCACAATTCACAAACATGTATTTTTTTCAATTGATTCTTGACTTCTTGTTTCTGATTTCACAAATTCAAGTATTCAAGAAACTAATGTACAAGTTTCTGATTTCATCATTCTTGTTCCTGATTTCAATCAAGAAATTGTTGTATAAGTTTCTATTGAATTCAACTATTTGCTTTAGTGAAATAGCTTTGTATAATCTCGTTTATCCAATTTTTATCTGTTTGTATAATTGTATCTGTTTCCAGTTTTGATTTCTGTATCTGTTTGTATCTAATTCAACTATACTATTTTGTATCCGTTTCTAAATGGTATGTGAATTCATTAATTCAAGTATCTGTTTGTATCTAATTGGCTACTTAAGAGAACTAGAGAACATGAAAGTTTGTGGGTTGTGGCTCTGTTGCACAGGTATGTACTTAATACTCTTTGGAACCAACAAGGAAGGTGGGAAATCACAGTCACAATAGCAGTCATCAAATCATGGAGTAGAATTATATGGGTGTGTGAGTTCTACAGTTCAAAAGAACTCAAATCATGGAGGTAAGATCTCTTAATCTCGAAGTCAGCTGAAGAGTGTCGCAATGGATTTGCTTGGACAGAGGATAAACTTACACAAGTTAGTCTATTGTATAGTTTTATTTTACAAATAATATCACTTGTTTTCATTCTTTTATTTATGTTTTGTTGAGCTTGGAAGTGTTCTTTTAGTCATTTTTTACATTCATTGTTGGTAGGATGGGTACATCGAGGGTGTTATTATTGAATGGATGCATATTTATTTTGACTGTGATGGTAAGGATGTAGAGATTGTTGAGGAGTTTAATATAACTATTTAGGTTAAATAAAACCAAAAGATAAATTTGGGTGCATATGGAGTGGATTAGTAATTTAATTGTCTAATGTGGTGATACGAATTGTGATAATGTAGTGAATATTTTGGTTGAAACTTCAAAAGGTGTCTTGGTCATCATAAAACATACAAAGTATATATTATGCAGCTTAAGAAAATAATATATTTTAAGTAGAAAAAAGGAGAAGTGTTATAACCTTTGAATGAAAGCACCGGTAAACGGCGGCAGTAACTCTAACTGATCTAAGGTAGCGAAATTCCTTGTCGCATAAGTAACGACCTGCACGAATGGTGTAACGACTGCCTCGTTGTCTCCGACATGGACCCGGTGAAATTGAATTCTTCTTTTGCGCCCTGGGCATCAAAATACGCAGGACCGGCCCTGAGAAGGGATTGGGTTTAAGACAATTTGTCACCTACAGCCCTCTAACAATACTTGTTAACTCGTCTTATATACCACATTCAAATAACACATCTTTCGTTTACAAGGTATATTACCCATCTTGATAGTTTAATATTATATAGTATAAGCATAAATCTATAATCATTATCATCGAGGGCAGATGCACAACTTCACAAGGGGGGGGGGGGGGGGGTGCTCTATAGTTTGCCAAACAACCCATTAATGGTCCACATAAAATTTTTCCAGGCCCCCAATAATCTTAGAAGCCCAAAAATAAAATTACATAGGCTCGCTCTGTCGCTCACACACCTGGTCACCGTTCATGCATCACGACGCCGATCGCTTGAAAGTTGAAACCCTGGACAGCGCCGAGCCGCCGATTGTTGGACCGCCTGGATGCCGGTTGCCGGACTTCTCTAGTTCTCTTGCTGAGTTGTTGTGACAGCGCCCATTGATGTCGGCTGCCGCGGTGCCGCTTTGAAACACTTCTGAGTTCTGAGTTCTATCGACCCTTGAATCTGTTAACTAATTTGCTAAGTTTTGATTTATGTCAAGCACTCAAGCTGTTGAGTTCTGTCAACCCTTGAATCTTTATAAGTTTTGAGAGGAGTTGTTATTGTTCAAGCATGTGTATTTCTTTATCTGAAGGCTGCTGATGAGTTTCATGGAGTAAAGATGTTGCTTCTACCCTAACATACCTCAATAATAAAGTGGGATCAGATTAGATTTGTAGATTTGATATTGCAACAAGTGACCATTACTACTCTCAGGTTAAGGTAAAAACCCTAACTCTCTAATCTCTAATTCTATGTCAAATTGGTGATGTCGTGATGGTATAAGATGAAGTGATTTGCTATTTTTTTTAAACTTTTATTAGTTTATAATCTAGTGAGTAATATGTTATGAAATGACTTGTTGACTTATGTTTATTGTTTGTTGTGAATTTCTTGAACTGAGTTTTATAAATTCTTTGTAGGATTGTTAAATGGTCTAAATTGATATTAGTATATTACTAGTTGTTGAATTGAATAGTTTTCGTTTTTTCAATCATTTTTACATAAAGATTGAAATATATTATGAAAGAAAAGTTTCATTTTCATCATCAACACCCGATTCAATTAGTGGGAAATCTTCTAGTGAAAAGTTTCATCTTTATCATCAACACCCGATTCATCATCCGTTCGTTTGAATGGACCAATTCACGTAATTCTTACTATATACATTTATGGAAGTAGCTTTTGTCGTTTTACTTTTTTGCTGATGTCGTTTTGACGGTAAAACACTATTCACAGTAGAGAAATAATTCCCTGTGGCGTTCCATGCTTAGTTGTGCTAGAACCATTTCAATAGAAAGAAAATGAAAGTGTTGAGAGGGAGGGGAGAGATTGTGTGCAGTACAAGTGTACAAGCACAGTTCCTAAAAACTTAAACAAATACCACTAAAACCAAAAATAAAAAAAAGTCTTAAAATAAATACACAATATCATATCTGCAAAAAAGTAAAAATGAAAAAACTACTAATAGATCTAGAAAAGCCAAATCTGCAAAAAAAAAGATTAAAAAGAAAAAAAAAAGAAAAAAGAAAAAGAAAAACCTGAAACACCCACAAAGATGGTGGTGGGATCGATTGAGGAGGAGGAAGCGAAGCGGTGGTGGTGTCAACAATAGCATACAAATTAGAAAGTGACGACCAGAGTGATGAATTCTTGAAGGGTCAAACGGTGGTGCCAAAAGGCAGTAGTGGTGGCACACTGCGGCAATGGCAACATCGATGCTACGTGTAGTGGTAGCAATGAAGGAATGGCGGTGGTGAAATCTGGTGGCAGGTGGATGATGTGTTTTGGGAATGATTTAAAGGAAGATGATATTTGAAGAACAGGGAGGTTTACATGCATTGAATTTGGGGGAGGAAATTGGTTTTGAAGTAATTTTATCAATAAATAAGAAAAGTAATTTGATCAATAAATAAATTTTTTTCCTGAACAGTAGACACACGTTCTGTTTTAAATCTACTCTTAAATCTATATTTTTTTTAAAATATGGATTATGTTTTACAACTTACAAAAATATTATTAAATAATAAGTTATTAGTACTTATTATTTAAATTTATTTGTATTTGTAATTATACTTTTTGTTAGTTTATTCTCTAAGATAGATTCTAAATGTATACCCAAGATATAGTTAATCATATGCACCACCTCTCTTAAAATGTGAGACAAGAATTAACTTTAATTACTTGGTTTTACGTCATAAATAAAACACATGTGATAGAATATGATGTATGATTGATGATAATTATGGATGAAAGGTGCATGTATAATACAATTATTCTCAAAGATTGTGATGATATATGTTTTTTTGGTTTGATATTAAACTTTTAATAAACAAATCGATATATATTAATAAAACAAATTTTTAGTTTTTTACTTATACAAATTTTTAGTTATTAACCCACGTATTACGTGGATATTTTATAAATAAATGTTTACTAAAATCTATATAAAACGTCAATTACATACAAAAATGTTTATTTTTTTCTAAAAAAATACGAAAATAGTATTATCTTTTGTTATTAAGGATAATTAAAAATTTCCTATTTTTAAATAGTATGAATATTATTTATTGTGTCTCATCTTTTTAAAACTTTTTATTTTAAGATTTTTATGTATAAGTAAAAAACTAAAAATTTGTTTTTTACATAGAATACAATTTAGAAAATTTTAAGATTAAAAAAAATTATATAACAACTTATTTTCAATGTTGCATATTTTTACTTTTTAAATATATAAAAAAAATGAATAGTTAGCTAACATTAGTAGTTAAATCTGAAAGTTATTTAAATCAATTAAAAAGTTATTTAAAAATAAACTTAGATTAATATTAGAATATTTAAAATATTTCCTTTTTTAACCGTATGTATTAAATATGAAGGTATTTGAATTAGATTCCATAAATATTCTTAATAATGAATTAGTAAAATTAAAAATCTAATTATGGAAAAAAGACGGGAAATCAAAAATTTAGAGAGATGAGGTAATGACACGTGGCAGGAGAGGTTTTCTTTTATTAATATACTAGTTTATTACCCGTATAATATACGGATCTGTTTTGAATAGTAACATTATTATTAAATTAAAAATAAAAATTTTAAAATAATTATAGAACTCAATAAACGGTACAAACTATGAATATTATAAATGAAACATGACTAAATATTTATTTAAACAATATAGATTATAGAATGAAAAAAATTATTAAAATAATTTTAAAAACCTCCAAATAATGAATGAAAAAAATCATAGTAAGATCCTTAGTGTTATTTATAATTAACGTGTAACAACCCAACTATTAGCCCAACTAAATATCTGATCATCGAACCAATAATGTAATATTATTACAGTACTTTGAATTATAAATTAATTAAGTTTTAGAATATTTAATTGAATAATATAATATTATGAATTATGATTTAATAATTATTAAGATAATTAAATAAAAGATATATAAGATACGAAAGTAATAGTGGGTTAAGTAGCAAACGTAACTAGTTAAGTATATAAACATAGTTGAAGGTTCATTAAGACATAATTCTCTCTCTCTAGACTCTCTCTCTAGATTTTCTCTCTCTACTCTCTCTCTAAGATTTCTTCTAAACCGACCGTCGGATCATCAAGATTTATACGTCATCGGGAAGATTACGAAGAGTACTACAAGATTATGCAATTGCATGTTTGATTAACACACGAAATTGAGGTAATTTTTATTATAAATTCGAAATTTGGTTCGGTTTTGAGAAAAACCGAAACCAAAGAATTATAACATAAAATCTATTGGATGCATGTTGGAAATTTCAATAATAGTTATGTATTTAAGTAATTTAGTGTTAAAGAAACAAGAATCAGAGGTTGAATCGGCATAAATCTGAATTTTTATAAAAAAAATAAGTGTTCTTGACAAAATATGCTTATTTTGGGTGATTTTGATCAAAATATGGTGTTAATGATTGAGAAAATAGTATAAAATCAACCAAATAATGATAATATAACATTATACTAAGTTGCATGTTGATAAAATGAACTTTTGGGAATTTTTATGAAAAATCCGTAAGTATAAAAGATGAACACCAAGAGCAATTTCTGGAAAATTATGAAGACACGGGATCCGAATTCGGATGAGACCGAATTCGGATGTAGCCCCATTTCGGATCTGTACTTCGGACAAAATACTTAAATTCAGATATCTTGGCTATTTTGGATGAAGTACCATTTCGAACGGAAGGTGATCCGAACTCGGATAATCCGAATTCGGATGGCTCATTTCGGATAGTCCCAGTTCGGATGTGCCATTTCGGATGCCAGAATCGAATCCGGGTGATCCGAATTCGGATGGTCCGAATTCGGATGGTCCTAATCCGGATGTGGTTTTTATAATTTAAAATATATACGACAGAATTCCTTATATAAATATGAATGATCAAATATAGAAATCAAGATCTATAAAATTAAGAAATACCATCAATTAGAAATCACATGATTATATGCACGATCATATATGATCAGATTTCAGAAATGTAACTTTATAAGACTTTGAGATTATTACTGACAAAGAATAGAAAGATTCTGATAAGATTTATGAGATTGATGATAATATGATCAAAATATAAGATTGTGAGATCAAAGACCAACGAATGAATCTTGAGCATAAATGATGAACACTGAATATATATTATTCAGATAATATAAGAGCTAATAAATATCAGAAATGATATTAATAACAGATTGAGCAACGAGCAAGATGATGAGCAACTGAAAGTCTGGCATAAGTCAGATTGTGGTTCTAATCCACTACAGATTTTGAGCAACAGAGCCAGATCCAGAAAGTAAAAGAGCACAAATAACCAGTAACTGTGAGTTGTAGATTTCACTTTAACTGCATATTATGTGAATTGAGACTTTTGTTGCATGATTCTGATTTATTGACATTCTGATCTTGAGCTTATTGACATATGTTATCATAGTATATTTACTATGATTTGTTGAGCTGAGCATTTATTCTTCCGGTATTTATTTCATTGACGAGTCATTTGATTGTTAAGCTTAACTCCATCACTATTGCTCAGTGATTGGGTTAATGTTAAGCTTATGATGTGCTGATTTACGTGATGAAAGCACAGAGGGTAGCTAGAGCTGAGCATTCCGATGATATCCATATAGAGCTTTTACTGGTAGCTAGCCCAGTACGTGGCTGATCCCCACTAATGATGCGTGTGTATGGATTTATCATCATCCGAGCATTCCTTATGAATTTGTCTAAAAGTCTCAAGAGCAACAACAGTTTTATAACTGGGAGCTGAGCAAAGCCGCGCATCAAAAGAGCATTAATTGGCCAATGACCCTTCGAGATTGAGCTGTGCATGAGCCTAGTGCAGTGCATATAGAGCTGAGCCGTGCATGAGTCGAGTGCAGTGCATGTGCTTCCGCGTTCATAATTGCATGTTAAATGTGAAATTCTACATTCTCACTAAGCAGATAAGCTTACCCGTTGTTGCATTATTTTTCAGGTAAAGGCAAAGGATTGGCTGGACCTAGTTCATAGGTCAGGACTTTGAAAGAGCTTGAAGTGCATTAGAACCTGTTTCAACATCTTGGTATTTGGATGATAATAGAGCTTTGGGGTTCGGGTTTAGTTTATATTATGTGATTTGATGTAATAGTCTAGATGTTTGTACTTTGCTACTTAAAATTCTGTCTCTGTTTGT
This sequence comes from Centrapalus pauciflorus, assembly GCA_020465985.1. Taxonomy (NCBI): domain Eukaryota; kingdom Viridiplantae; phylum Streptophyta; class Magnoliopsida; order Asterales; family Asteraceae; genus Centrapalus; species Centrapalus pauciflorus. The sequence continues at coordinate 691,171 of JAANYP010005153.1, forward strand.
AATTAACTTTATTTCTGCAATTGTTAATTTTATCTTAGTTTCCTGATTGATATTGCATTGCTACTGGGCCTAGACTTGAGACCTTTGAGAAATCAGAGGGTCTCACAGGATGGTATCAGAGCAATAGTTTGAGTGAATCATTGTATTACGTGTAATACATGATCTCAAACTCGTGCAATGCTATAGTATCAATCATGACAGGATGGCTTGAACTAAGATAGGTATTCAGAGACTAGTAGGACGGGGCATGAAAGGGTACGATGTGCTAGACTAACGATCTAAATATTTAGTGATTTGAATTTCAGAACTATGTCAGGAGAAGGTGGACCATCAGGTGGCATGACCCCAGAGCAAGTCCTGGAAATGATGCAACAACTAATAACCCAGAATAATGAGCAACAAAACAAGTTTATGCTAGAGCAAATTGAATCAATAAAGAAAACTGAAAAGAGAAATAAACATAAAAAGAAGCAAACTGAACAGTCAAGTGAATCAGATTCTGATGATGTGCATGTCAATCAACGAGTTGTGCAGCCAAAAGGCTGTAGATTTAAAGACTTCAAAGCGAGTGGTGCCATGACGTTTGAAGGCACAGTAAATCCAATACAAGCGTTAGATTGGGTAAGTCATACTGAAGAGATCTTCAATATCTCAGAATGTCTGGACAGCAATAGAGTTAAGTTCGCTACAGCACTGTTCGTTGGAGCTGCTAGAGCCTGGTGGAAAACACAAAGGAGCATCTATGGTGAAGAAGCGATTATGACATTGGACTGGGAGTAGTTCTTGGAGATGTTCAACGCCAAATACTGTCCAACAGACAAACAAGACGAACTCGAGATGCAGTTGATGCAATTGAAACAAGGAACCAAGACCGTTGATGAATACGAGCATGAGTTCTCGAGACTTTGCGGCTACTCGTCATATCAAGTAGCAACAGAAGAGCGTAAGATAAACCGATTCAGACTGGGTCTGAATCCAATATATAGAAGACAAATGAGCAGCATAAAGTTCACGACGTATCTCAGTATAGTGGAAGCAGCAAGAATGGTGGAGCGGGAATTCACAGATTCGAGTTGTGAACCGGTTATGATGGCTATAAATCCTACTTGTCCATCTCCACCTAAGAAACAGAAATCCAGTAGATTCTTTGGTTCATCAAAATCCAGTCAGCAGCAGTCACGAGCATCCTCTACACCTCAGAAGACTAGAGTTTATTCCATACAGTCAGGAGCACGACCGTGTAAACGTTGTAACAAATTTCATAGCGGACGCTGCAACCCTAGAGATGTGACCTGTTACACTTGTAACCGGATTGGACATGGAAGCGATGAGTGCCCAGAAAGAAACGACGTATGCTACAACTGTGGTGAGCGTGGACATTATGCCAAACATTGCCCAAATACACGCATGCTTACTAATCAGGAACAACCAGTTGACAGAGCAATCCAACAGGGTACTACAATGATGCCAACAGCTAAGGCGCGAGCTTTCCACATAACTGCTGAAGATGCTGAGGAGACACCAGAGACGCCAAAAGACCTCAATGGTAACTAATAATAAATTTCTTATATGCTAAAATGATTTAATTCTGTTAACATCAGAATTCTAATTCCAAAGTAAATATTGAGTAAACTGTATAACCCTGTCATCGATAATGAATAATGCGGATGACATATGGGTTGTATCAGTTGAAGTTATGATTCAAATACCTTCCAATCAGAAATTATACCTATAAACCAAGATAGGTATGGTAATCTGAATCATGTATGATTCAAAAGCTCTAAGAAATCAAAATATAATCCTAAACATAAGCTACTTCATAAATCCTAGTAATCAGAAAGATTACAGCGTGTCTTATAATGAGACAGAGGTAGAAGTAGTTGATCCAATAAATATTAATGAGAAAAGTATTTGAACCAAATTGTCAAGCACCGAATGACAACTTGAATTGAAATCAAAGAAGTCAGAGACACAAAGCGAGAGTGATAAAGAAATAGATTGAGAACTTTGTTAAGCCAAGCGACTAGCCATGAATGGCTAATGAAAAGCCGTCAAAAGCCAAAATAAATGTAAGAATGGATTCTCATGATGTTGACGCGAGACTAGTGAGATATCTAAAATGGAATTCCTATTCCATCTAACTGCACATAAAATAAAAGCTTCCGCCAAAATAGTAAAGTAATTTAAATTCAGAAATTCGCCGATGAAAATTCAAACATAAGTCTTTACGTATAATTAATCTAATAGAGGAAGACGATGACGACAAAGTAGAAGAAGATGTGGTCGACTGTTACTCCAAATTACCGATCCTCTGTTCGAACTCTTGTTTTGTTCGGCAAGCTCTAAATTCAGCATTTCAACATCTTGCTTCAATTTCTCATTCTCGACTTATAAATACTCGATCATTTTGGAGGATTTTGCTTCTCGAGAGGTTGTTTATGTAAAAGATTTGGCGAATATAGCAGCGCAACTTGAAGACCAAGGCAGGTGAGGTGGAGTTGTTATTCGAAGAGCTGGCTTCAGACGTTACGCGAAGAGTTAACTCCAATTGTTGCGCCGGAGGATTGATTCCATTTGTTTGATAGAGCAAAGAAAGTTATAAGTATTCATAACAAGTTAGCATTAATCAGAAATCGATTAAGTGATTGATGATTGAAACATCATCAATAAAAGAAACATAAAAGTACAGATATCAGACTCCCGAAAAGTCTGTATCTATTTTAACAGCCAATCAGAATTTAAAATATATAAAGATATTAGCTGAATTGAATGAGATATAAAGTTAAATCTCAAAAATCCACAAAGTGAATACATAACTGATAATCAGAAATCTTAAAAAAAAAATTTTTTCTTATGTGATTGCATAAGATAGCAAATGAAAATTTTACAATAATACAGATGAGAGATTTAAAAAGCCATAACTGGCTCAAGATCGAACGAAGGAGATATATGAGCTAACTCATATATTGAGTTATTATCTGGATTGATTATGGCGTAAAACATAAAGCTCATATATATTAAGAGTATGAATAATAATTCAGAAATTCCTAAAATAATCATCGACAATTACATAATAGCGAAACATTGAATTAAATATGACTCCAAAGAGAAACTTGAGTTTCTTGTGCTTGAGAATTTCAAAGAAATAAAAAGATATGAAATACAGATGGTGCCCGTTCAGTGGAAACACCACAAAAGTTCGTATCAGTCTTGAGAATTAAGAGATATCATAAAAGCTATCTAACCAAGTCTGTTCGAACATATCTAACTTCGAGGACGAAGTTTGTGCGTGGTGGAGCCCATTCTGTAACAACCCAACTATTAGCCCAACTAAATATCTGATCATCGAACCAATAATGTAATATTATTACAGTACTTTGAATTATAAATTAATTAAGATTTAGAATATTTAATTGAATAATATAATATTATGAATTATGATTTAATAATTATTAAGATAATTAAATAAAAGATATATAAGATACGAAAGTAATAGTGGGTTAAGTAGCAAACGTAACTAGTTAAGTATATAAACATAGTTGAAGGTTCATTAAGACATAATTCTCTCTCTCTAGACTCTCTCTCTAGATTTTCTCTCTCTACTCTCTCTCTACTCTCTCTCTAAGATTTCTTCTAAACCGACCGTCGGATCATCAAGATTTATACGTCATCGGGAAGATTACGAAGAGTACTACAAGATTATGCAATTGCATGTTTGATTAACACACGAAATTGAGGTAATTTTTATTATAAATTCGAAATTTGGTTCGGTTTTGAGAAAAACCGAAACCAAAGAATTATAACATAAAATCTATTGGATGCATGTTGGAAATTTCAATAATAGTTATGTATTTAAGTAATTTAGTGTTAAAGAAACAAGAATCAGAGGTTGAATCGGCATAAATCTGAATTTTTATAAAAAAATAAGTGTTCTTGACAAAATATGCTTATTTTGGGTGATTTTGATCAAAATATGGTGTTAATGATTGAGAAAATAGTATAAAATCAACCAAATAATGATAATATAACATTATACTAAGTTGCATGTTGATAAAATGAACTTTTGGGAATTTTTATGAAAAATCCGTAAGTATAAAAGATGAACACCAAGAGCAATTTCTGGAAAATTATGAAGACACGGGATCCGAATTCGGATGAGACCGAATTCGGATGTAGCCCCATTTCGGATCTGTACTTCGGACAAAATACTTAAATTCAGATATCTTGGCTATTTTGGATGAAGTACCATTTCGAACGGAAGGTGATCCGAACTCGGATAATCCGAATTCGGATGGCTCATTTCGGATAGTCCCAGTTCGGATGTGCCATTTCGGATGCCAGAATCGAATCCGGGTGATCCGAATTCGGATGGTCCTAATCCGGATGTGGTTTTTATAATTTAAAATATATACAACAGAATTCCTTATATAAATATGAATGATCAAATATAGAAATCAAGATCTATAAAATTAAGAAATACCATCAATTAGAAATCACATGATTATATGCACGATCATATATGATCAGATTTCAGAAATGTAACTTTATAAGACTTTGAGATTATTACTGACAAAGAATAGAAAGATTCTGATAAGATTTATGAGATTGATGATAATATGATCAAAATATAAGATTGTGAGATCAAAGACCAACGAATGAATCTTGAGCATAAATGATGAACACTGAATATATATTATTCAGATAATATAAGAGCTAATAAATATCAGAAATGATATTAATAACAGATTGAGCAACGAGCAAGATGATGAGCAACTGAAAGTCTGGCATAAGTCAGATTGTGGTTCTATCCACTACAGATTTGAGCAACAGAGCCAGAGCCAGAAAGTAAAAGAGCACAAATAACCAGTAACTGTGAGTTGTAGATTTCACTTTAACTGCATATTATGTGAATTGAGACTTTTGTTGCATGATTCTGATTTATTGACATTCTGATCTTGAGCTTATTGACATATGTTATCATAGTATATTTACTATGATTTGTTGAGCTGAGCATTTATTCTTCGGTATCTATTTCATTGACGAGTCATTTGATTGTTAAGCTTAACTCCATCACTATTGCTCAGTGATTGGGTTAATGTTAAGCTTATGATGTGCTGATTTACGTGATGAAAGCACAGAGGGTAGCTAGAGCTGAGCATTCCGATGATATCCATATAGAGCTTTTACTGGTAGCTAGCCCAGTACGTGGCTGATCCCCACTAATGATGCGTGTGTATGGATTTATCATCATCCGAGCATTCCTTATGAATTTGTCTAAAAGTCTCAAGAGCAACAACAGTTTTATAACTGGGAGCTGAGCAAAGTCGCGCATCAAAAGAGCATTAATTGGCCAATGACCCTTCGAGATTGAGCTGTGCATGAGCCTAGTGCAGTGCATATAGAGCTGAGCCGTGCATGAGCCGAGTGCAGTGCATGTGCTTCCGCGTTCATAATTGCATGTTAAATGTGAAATTCTACATTCTCACTAAGCAAATAAGCTTACCCGTTGTTGCATTATTTTTCAGGTAAAGGCAAAGGATTGGCTGGACCTAGTTCATAGGTCAGGACTTTGAAAGAGCTTGAAGTGCATTAGAACCTGTTTCAACATCTTGGTATTTGGATGATAATAGAGCTTTGGGGTTCGGGTTTAGTTTATATTATGTGATTTGATGTAATAGTCTAGATGTTTGTACTTTGCTACTTAAAATTCTGTCTCTGTTTGTAATTAACTTTATTTCCGCAATTGTTAATTTTATCTTAGTTTCCTGATTGATATTGCATTGCTACTGGGCCTAGACTTGAGACCTTTGAGAAATCAGAGGGTCTCACATAACGACAATACATAATTGAGATACAATAGACCTTAGCTTTATTAATAATTAATGTCAACCCTTAGATATTATAATTTTAATTTTGCAAGTCTCGTATATCAACCATTGAAAAATGATTCTATCAAACCAAGGTTGTTAATAGAATCCCTAAAACATGGTAACTATAAATGACTTGTAATTAATTATATAAACAAAAAAATTATAAAGTACACGTGTCAAATACAAGCTTCGCCAAGTGGCAGCGTAGTTAAGCGCCAAGTGGCACTCTAGTTACTCTTATAATAGAATAGATAGATATCGAGCCTTTAGCTAAACTACTAAAGTATAGTACTTTTAAAAAAATTAAATATATTTGTTTTATTTGTCAAATTATGATTCAAATATAGCTCGACTATTTAACCAAGTATATTTTCAAAAATGTAATCTTACGATAAACATATTAAAGAATAAAATATATAATATTTTTAAATACTTTTAAAAGAAAATACAATGCTTCGGTCAAAAATCTAAATTAATTTATCTTTAGCTTTAACATGTTTTTATTTTTAATTTATTTGACTGTTCTATTGTTTCTTTATAAAAAAAATACATATTATTTGTAACACCCTTAAACTAATCCCCAAATGACACGTAAATAACACATCATCAACAATATAATATAATAGTCTCTAACTATTCCCAATGCATACATGCGGAAACCCGATAATTTAAAACTTTAATTTACAAAAGTAAGTCACGGAAATCCCTGGTTAATCACATACTATCCGAAGTAAATGTACAGTCCCCAAAATATAACTACCTCTACAAAAGGTAGCTAACTTCTCGATCACAGTAGATGTAAACCTACTTGGGTCCAACAGGCCTACTAGAAGTCCGATCACCTGAGACACACACACAACACACACGGGGTCAGCTAACGCTGGTGAGAATGCAAGTGTTAGTGTACGATTATTATAAAAGCTCGATAAAAGAAATAAACTCAATAATAGAAAGGTTCAGCGTTCTCTACTGAACAGGCATATGAGATCCCACAAAGTAGCTCAGATAGGTACTCAACTCGTGTGGACGAATCCACGTACCCAAACCCCTAGACCGCACAAAGCAGTCGTCAGGATTCAAAAGGGAATCGGGAGCGACCCGACCCCTGCCCAGCCGTACGGTTTAGTAACTCGATAGCTCGTGTGTCCCAAATCTCATATAGTAAAATACAGTTCACAATAAAACTCGATAATACATGCATGATAATATCTCGATAAAAAGCTCGTAATAAAACTCATAATATCTCGTAAGAAAGCTCAGTAAAAGATCATGCAAGTATTAAATAAATAATCGTACAATTATCTCAGAAAAACATGCAAACTCACCTGACCCTGAAATCTCTTTCCTTAAGTCTCGGTTCCCTGCCCGTATCCCGACCCTATCAACTCGAGACCCTAGGAACACAAAGGAATAACCCAATTCACTAACTCATCCCTAAATAAACGCTTAAAATATGTTTATTTTTCTGAATTCTCACGCGGCCGTGTAAGATTTCTTACGCGGTGGTGTAGCAGTCTCCTTACGCGGTGGTGTAGGATTTCTACAAGATGGTGTGACTGCAACCCACGCGGCCGTGTAAACAAAACCCACGCGGGCGCGTAGCTCCAGCTTTACACCACCCTGTAGCTTTTTACACGGGCTTGTAAACGAATATCTACGCTGCCGCGTAGCTAACCCTACGCGGCCGCGTAAACTGACTGTCATCCATATATGCTCTGTTTTTTGACAGCATCGATTTCACACCTCAAAACCCGATTTTGGCTCGATTTTAGCTCACGAATTTGACCAAAAACTCAATAAAACACATATATAAACTTACTTTAATCATCTCTACCAATTAACAACTCAAGATTCAAGATTTGGAGTTCAAAACTTACTTAAACTTGGCAAGGAAGTTGAGGACTAACTTTTAAGCTTTAATCACACTTCACCTTCAATTATGGTTGTTGAGTATTGCTGGAGAAGAAAACACATACACACCTTCAATCTTTCTGTGTTTTTTGAATGAATAATAAAAGCAAGCAAGCATATAGGTGGCCATATATACGTTTTCGGTTTTTACTCGGTCCGACACCCAATACCCGATCCCACTAACACAAAATACAAATTTATATCACTGGGTCCCAATTTAAATAATTAATCCAATGAAATAATTTCACGTACCTATCCCAAAAATGGGATGTTACATTATTTTACTCCCGCAACAACGTGCGGGTAGCCTTATTACTCGTTATATAACATATACTTGTTATATTGTTTTATTTTAAGTGTTAACATCACTTATTTAGGATAAAGGTTTATGCTTAATGGGTTAAAATCATATGTGGTCCTATGTTCATTTTAAAGTCATATTGGAATCGCTAAAATTGAATATGAGAATGTTTGTTATTAGATTAACTATTAGTGGCTTTTAGAAGGTTAAATTAATTGATAAGTTGTTACTGTTAAATTAGTTGAACCGGTTGGAATTTTATAAATGAAAGAACCGGACCCGAAACTTAAGTTAAGGATCCTTGTAATGAAAACGATGAACACACCTATAAATTATGCCCCCAACGTGAAAATTTCCTAAATCCGTCACTGATTATCATCAACAGTATTGTTTATTTTATATTTGAAAAATAACTCCCAATAATATTCTTTAACCCATATCTATGTCAATTTAATCAACGTTAATTACCTTATAAAATGGAACCATTATTATACATAATATTGTCAATGTTGCTTAAATTTTAATTCATTTTAACATTAGACGTGTATTTTCATAAGAACTTCTATCACTTAAACTTTATCAAGTCTCTGACACAATAGCACACTTCATATCTATAAAATTCTATTTACAAACTTTTTAATGAATGATTTAACCAACGAAAATCTTTCAATTCTTCAAATAAATGGGTGTTACACTATATTCCTATATCTTTTTAAGGTTTTATTATGAGCAACATTTTTTTCAAGCTTTAAATTTACCATTGCTCTAAATGTAAATGTTATAAACTACATTATTATTATTATTATTATTATTATTATTATTATTATTATTATTATTATTATTATTATAGTCAGGTTCAAAAAAGTACCTCTCAAAATCAAGTGCACCCGAAGGTACCAACCTTAAAAAAAACTTTTTTTAAATTTTTTTTCCTCATAACCATGTTTAAATTAATGTTATACGCATGATATATGAATTTCAAATACATTCACACTTTCTGTGTCCTTAAAAATTATGTGAATGTTCAATGCATATTTATGTGAATAGTCATCTAAGTGAATGATCATTCACATAATCTTTTTTTACCATTCACACGATTTATGATGTTGCTCCTTTTGGAAAAAAAAGTCTTATAATATTGTCTTATACATGTCTATTATAAAAATATATATGTGAATGACCATTCACATTAGGGTACGTTGGAATCTCATAGGTACGCTGATGAACCTGATTTTATATATATATATATATATATATATGTATAGGGTGAGGATAAAATAAGGACCGTGCTTAAAATGATGAACCTGATTTTATATATATATATATATATATATATATATATATATATATATATATATATATATATATATAGGGTGAGGATAAAATAAGGACCGTGCTTAAAATAAGGACAATAAGAACCAATGAAATCGTTAGAAATTGTGAATCAACCAATAGAATTCAAGGTGTCAGTTTTGTAATTAATAGGTCATTTGTACAAGTTGGACATGCCTTCAAGGGTATTTTCGTATCATGCACCTTCAATATTTTTAGGAAATATAAGCAAGTCATTAATGAAGATGGGGGATTGTTGAATTGGGTTTTAAATTGAACCACCGAGAGTGAGTAGAAGGCGGAGAAAACTTTACGGAGGAGGGTTTTGGACGGACGGAGGGTTCACGATGAGCGACTGTTCACTATTCACGGCGAGCGACCGTTCACGGTTCAAGTAAGTGATTACAGTGGCTAAAACGTTCTCGTTCGAGTCATTCTTGTGTGTACTTGTCATTCGTACACGGTTTACGAAGGCGGACGGTTTAGACTTTGAGCAGTTCACAGCGGTTCACGGCTCAAGCAAGTGAGGAGAAGGATGAGGCGAGCAGCGGTTCACGGTTCAAGCACGTGATTCACGTTGGTGGCAGTGGTACACGGTTCACGAAGGCGGAGGGATTTGGAAGGATGGAGGGCGAGCGGCGGTTCACTGTTCACGGCGAACAACGGTTCGCAGTTCAAGAAAGTGAAGAGGAGGGGGAGAAGGCAAGCTGCGGTTCACGGTTCAAACAACCGATTCACGGCAGCGGCAGTACACGGTTCACGAAGGCGGAGGGTTTTGGACTGACGGAGGGTTCACGACGAGCAACGGTTTACTGTTCACGGAGAACGACGGTTCACGGTTCAAGAAAGTGAGGAGGAGATGGAGGAGGAGGCATGTGACGATTCACTGAACAAGCAAGCGATTCATGACGACGACAGTACACGGTTCACGAAGACGGAGGGTATGTGCTCCACCCTACCATATTCTTTGACGAAAAATATTGACTTTGAATCCATATGTAGAAAATCATGGTGGTAAGTTTTTTCAAAGGGTTGGCCGTCGACTTTGATAGGAGAGAAATCAAGAGAGGAGAGAGAAATAAATTGATAAGTTTGGTAGGTTAGAGAATCATGGAAAGTATTGATTTTTGAATCCATGTGTATTTAGATAGGGAATATCTTTCCTTTTTTAATTTAATTTTTAGTTGTAAAAATGTCTAAAATACCCTTTGAGGTGAGTGATTAATATTGATGACGTGTCATTATTTCTTTGGTTCTTACCGTCTTCATTTTAAGGACGGTCCTCATTTGATCCATCCTCTATATATATATATATATATATATATATATATATATATATATATATATATATATATATATATATATATATATATATATATATATATATATATATATATATATATATATGGGTTCAAAAAAGTACCCATGAGAATTGAGTGGACCAAAGGTACTCTTCCAAAGCCACAAAATTGAAAAAACAAGGGTTGTAATCAAAAGTTGAAATTTCATGTGCGTCCCTTTTTTTTAGCTGGAATGATATTTTCGTAATTACAGCGACCATTCACAACACTTATAAAATGATTATTACAACACTTATAAAATGATTATTCAGATTACTTAATTGATCATTCACAACACTTATTTGATCATTCACAAAAATTATTTAACTATTTACAATTCTTCTACACTTATTTGATCATTTTTTATTTGACCATTCACAATTATTCAACACTTATTTGATCATTCTCAAGAATTATTTGACCATTCACAGTAGTTATTTGATCATTCACAACACTTATTTTATCATTCACAATAATCATTTTACCATTCACAGTATTTATTTGATCATTCATAATAATTATTTGACTATTTACACTTATTCAACACTTATTTAATCATTCACAACAGTTATTTGATCATTCACAAGAATTATTTGACCATTCACACTTCTTCTACAATTATTTGACCATTCACAAATTCACAAGTCTTCTACACTTATTTTATTATTCTCAACACTTATTTGATCATTCAAAAGAATTATTTGACCATTCACGGTATTTATTTGATCATTCACAACACTTATTTAATCATTTACATTAATTATTTGACCATTCACAGTATTTATTTCATCATTCACAATATATTTGACTATTTACATTTTTTCTACACTTACTTGATCATTCACAACACCTATTTTATCATTCACAATTATTATTTGACCATTCACAGTATTTATTTGATCATTCACAACACTTATTTTATCATTCACAAGAATTATTTGACTATTTACACTTTTTATACACTTATTTGATCATTCATACAACATTTATTTAATCATTCATAAGAATTATTTGACCATTCACAATATTTATTTGATCATTCACAACACTTATTTGATCATTCACATAGATTATTTGACCATTAATAATACTTATAAAATGATGATTCATAACACTTAATTGATTAAATAAGAGTTATGAATCGTCAAATAATTCTTGTGAATGGTCAAATAATTCTTGTGCATGATCAAATAAGTGTTGTGAATGATCAAATAAATGTAGAAGAAGTGTAAATAGTCAAATAAGTGATATGAATGATCAAATAAGTGTAGAACAAGTGTGAATGGTCAAATAATTCGTGTGAATGATCAAATAAGTGTTGTGAGTGATCAAATAAGTGTAGATAAGTGTAACTAGTCAAATAATTATTGTGAATGATCAAATAAATACCGTGAATGATCAAATAACAGTTGTGAATGATCAAATTAATATTGTGAATGGTCAAATAATTCCTATGAATGATCAAATTGTGAATGATTAAATAAGTGTTGTGGATGATCAAATAAGGGTAGAATAATTATATACAGTTAAATAATTCTTGTGAATGATCAAATAAGTGATGTGAATGATCAAATAAGTGTTGTGAATGATCAATTAAGTAATGCGAATGATCAATTAATGGTTGTAAATGATCAAATAAATATTGTGAATGGTCAATTAAGTCATGTGAATGATCAAATAAGTGTTGTGAATGATCAAATAAGTGTAGAAGAAGTGTAAATAGTCAAATAATTATGTGAATGACAAAATAAATGTTGTGAATGATCAACTAAGTGTAAAAGAATTGTAAATAGTCAAATAATTCTTGTTAATGATTAAATAAGCATTGTTAATGACCAATTAAGTACTGTGAATGATCATTTTATAAGTGATGTGAATGATGGTGGTTATTACAAAAATACCCTTGCATGTGAGGGGTACGTTGGTACGCTGAGGAACTTTATTTTATATATATAGGGGTGGGTTCAATGGAGAACCTTAATGCATCGAAGAACCTTGGAGAACCACAATATATCGCTAGAATATAGTAATGCATCATGCAAGAAGTTGATGTATCACACGAGAATTTGGTGCATCACGTGAAAATAATGATGCATCAACGGAAATTGTGGTGGTGCATGGAGGTTTTTCAAAGTTCTTTGATGCATAGAGGTTCTCCATTGAACCCTATATATATATATATATATATATATATATATATGGGTTCTTTTTTTATGAACCTCAATATTTGTGAGAACTTGTGTACCTAAGGATATTTTGGGGAAAATAAAAATTTATCTCTCTTACCATTAAACCCTAAAAACCACCGGCCTTCACTTCCTCCCGAACCCATTCTCATTTTATTTTCCATCTAAAATTTCAGCCTCATTTTCTCTCTCTCCTCCTTCCCTTTCAAGATCTGGAACCACCGCCACCATTGCGAATAACTGTCGCTGCCACCGTCACTACCAACCGTCGTCATCATGCTCTCTTTCTCTCGCTCTCACAAAACCCCAGTGCCGCCGCACCACAAAACCCTAATGCGGCCGCACCACCACTCCGTCGCCTCCATGGCCCTCACGAATGCTACCACCACTCAATCTCTCCAAGACAACACTCACCCAACACTCACCAAGAATTGAAGGTTTTTGTAAATGTGTTTTTTTTTTAAATATTTTTTTTCACATGATTTGAATGTTTTTTTGTTTAAAAATGTGTTTTTGTTATATTTTATATCAGTTGCATACCAAGAGCTTGATAAAATGTCTAAATGAAATCTTTTTTTTTTTGTTTTGCGATACTCTACGTAGAATATATGATATTTGACATTATACGCGATACTCTGCATAGAAAACTTGACATTCTACATAGATTACGTTCAGCGGTTCGTTGAAGGTTCTGGTTCCTAATGGTTGTGTATATGATGGTTCAACGTCTTTATGTATTGTATCTAAATTTGGTTTGTATATATATATATATATATATATATATATATATATATATATATATATATATATATATGATACTTTATATAGAATACATGATATTCTATACAGAATTGATTGTAACTAGTTTCGTATTTATGTAGAACTTTGTTATTGTTGTATAACTACTTTGTTATTGTTGTATTTATATAGAATACATGATACTTTATATAGAATAGATTGTAGCTAGTTTGTATCTATGTAGACTATTGTTATTGTCGTACTAGTAATTGTTATCGTTGTATCCATATGGAATACATGATATTTTACATAGATTACATGATAATCTAAATAGAATATGTTCACTGGTTAATTTGTTAAAATTGTGTTCTTAATATATTTCTACATATATTACACAATTACCCTACATAGATTATGAATAGTAATGTTAATCTACATAGATTATGAATACTAATTTGTTAAAACTGTGTTCTTACATATCATTCTATGTAACATTCTACATAGATTATGAATAGTAATGTTAAATGTATAAGAAACATAACTAACTACATAGATTATGAATAGTAATGTTAATCTACATAAAACGATATAGAATTATATAACATTCTATATACATACATAATAATTCTATATAGAATATGTTAAATTTTTAGCTGATAAATAAGTTTCTATATAGAAAAATCCTTTTTTAATTAAAGAACGTTTTTATTATAAAAATCAATTCTCATGAAAAAAAAATAGAAAATGAAAATGAAAAAAAAGGAGAGAAAAAAAAACAGATTTTTCTCTTCCAATTATACCATTTGCACACCTTTTCAAGATTCTCCACTATCAAACTTCTAAATGATTACAAATATGTCATTTGATATTTTTGAGCCATAGATCTTCTTGATCTAATGGCCACAAATGGTTCTTATGTTTTCACAGATATTTAGGTTCTTAGAAAAATCATTATATATATATAATATGGTTCGAAAGAATACCATCCATAATGTAGCGCACCAGAAGGTACCACCTTTAAAAAAAATTTAATTTTTTTTATAAACATGTTTTAATTAACATTATGAAGATCATATGTAAATTTCACATATATTCACATCTCCTAGCTCCTAAAAAATGATATGAACATACACTTATATAATTTTGAAGCCATGTGAATGTGCATTTATGTGATGCGTGTTTTCATGCACTTAGAGTGTTCGGATTTATGTGAAATTTACTATGATCTGTGTAATGTTAATTAAAACATGGTCATGAAAAAAAATTTCAAAAAAATTACTTTTAAGGGTGGTACCTTCTGGTGCGCTGCATAAGGGGTGGTACTCACTTGAACCTGAATCTATATATATATATATATATATATATATATATATATATATATATATATATATATATATATATATATATATATATATAGTTCATATGAGTATCTAAAAAATTCAGAGTACTGTGAGTACTTGTGAACACAAGGGTTTCGGATGTGAACATGCTCCGAATAAAAGTTTTTTTTTTTTAATTTTTTTCACATTCATTTAGATACAAATAATATAATTCTATTTGTAAAAACTTATATACGTTACAGTTTCTAGCATCTTAAAAGACATGTGAACGTGAAAAAATTTATGTGAACATGCTTAGTGTGAACATACGTTCACAACAGTGCATTTCATGTAAACATGCACGTTTCACATAGTTATAGTATGTTTATTTTTGATTTTTTACAAGTAGTCTTAGGGACGTTTGGTTCGTGGATTTCCTTGAATTCATTAGGATTTGCATTTAAAATCCTGTGTTTGGTTTAAAGATTTTAGTAAGGATATAAAATCCTAGAAATTCTTAAATCACTTCTTTATTTGTTATTTAAAACATAGCCGCCTCCCATAGATTTTAAATCTTAGTTACATTGCATTCTTGATATTGCCAATTTTTTTCTAAAAGGTAATGCAGATTCTTTAATCCGACAAATGCAAATCTTTTGACAAAATGAAAATCTCAGAGAAAATAATCTGCGAACCAAACGCCCCCTTATATTATTAATTTAAACATGATTATGAAAAAAAATTAAGTGCATGAAATCATGCATCACATATAAACGTGTTCACATATATTCAAATTTATGTAAGTATACGTTTACATCAATTTTTAAGAGCTTGGAGATGTGAATATATGTGAAATTTATATATCATCTTCATAATGTTAATTAAAACATGTTTATGAAAAAAAAATTTAAAAAGTTTTCAAAGGTGGTACTTTCGGGTGTGTTGCATAATGATTACTGAGTGGTACTCTCTCGAACCATTTTCTAATAAAATGAATTTATATTGAAAAAACTTACCATGTTTTCACAGTTTTATTAGTTTGGTCACTCAATGTTTTTTTTTTATCATTTTTGTCTTTATGTTATTTTTTCTGAAACTGAATCTGTTATAGGTCACCTCTGTTCAGTTTAAAAAAAAAAGCATGTTTTAGTTTAGGGTTTATTTCGAATAAAACCATTCTGTTTTTAGTTTAACATCTTTTTACAAACTGTTTAATGTATGTTTCAATTTTCATTTATAAAATTGAATATATATATATATATATATATATATATATATATATATATATATATGTGTGTGTGTGTGTGTGTGTGTGTGTGTGTGTGTGTGTGTGTGTATGTATGTATCTAGTTTTTTATCTTTTGTAACCACTTTAAATTTTGCTGGGAGCATGGAATAATGAAGGATCAAGGAATGAAGGCTAGACGACCGACAGTGGATTACACGCGAACGAAGAAGCAAAAAATCGGGAGTAGAACAAATCATAAAAGTGAAAGACAATGAGGCTGATTGATGTCCATAAGAAAAGGAACAATTTGGTTGGTTTGGGTCGTTTGAATAAAACAGTTTCTTTCTTCTTCACAAGATTTCTAGAATCTTGGAACGAGGAGTCCCTGTGGATGACACATGACAGACAGACGACAAGGACATGCGAAAGAAAATGGGTCTCGATAAGAGTAATAATGAAGAGATAATAAAGGTGAAGCTGCGGGTAGTCACTCCACAAAGCAATCGAAGTTGGGATAATAGGGGACCAACCAGTAGATTCACATGGCTTGAAATGGAAGGCATCCCAATCCAAGCTAGATGCAAAGAGGCTTCATGTGTTGAAGAAATTTGCTCGGAGGTAACATAATGAAACTATATATTATCTCTCAATTGTTGCGGTTTGCAAGAAACAAAAAAAAAAACATGGACATATGCAATTAGTGAAAAGGATTTGCGGTGCTTCAAAGTCGGATTTCATATTTAGTAGACCGATGGGTGCTTCTGGAAGTCAGGGCCGCACCATGGATTTCATGGGTTATGTGCAAAAATAACAAAGAGACCCTTTGATTACAAAACTTTCAAAACATTTATACAAAACAGAAAATGGCCAAATACAACTGATCTTTATTCCAACTCTCAACCGATGAACCACATAGTAATTTTCCATTTCCTAGTAACAACGGTCAACGGCGATGCAAAGAAAATGGAAAAACAAAAAAACACCTTTTAATACCTACAACTCAATGTGATAATTATAATAGTCACTTCCTTTCCCAACAAAGCGCCGCTGGGCAGTTGCAATTCCAAAAGCAAAGACAAAAGAGAATTTGGGCTTCTAAAATATAAACTAAATAAATCCATCACATTTTTTTGAGACCCTATAAAAATGGGGTCCCTGTGCGAAAGCCCATGTTAAACATGTCTTGGGCCGGGCCTGCTGGAGGTAATATCTTAATATGGGATAATTCAATTTTCTCTAAAGACGTTGTCTTTATATAGATACTAACTAGTTTTTCTACCCATGTAATACATGGGTATATTTATAAGTATTTATTGTTTTAAAATAAATATAATCATACGTATTGCTATAAATTTTATAATAATGATAATGAAAAAAATTATAACTTTTATAATCATTAAAATTATAAAACTTCTATATATGATAATCCTTTTATGTTATGAATTAGTTTTCCTACGTAGTGATCCTTTATGTTATTATTTTAGGATAATTACATATATAATTATTAATTTTATAACCGTACAATTTTATTTTTAAATCAATGAGATGGTAATTTTTATTAAATAGTCCATAATGAACATTCAATCTATAGATTATGTTAATAGATATAATGGATGTTGAATAGATCCATGTATCATTAAAAAAAACAAAACAAAAAAATTATGAATGTATGAATATACCTTAAACCATATTTTAAATAATTATTGATAAACTTTTATTCAAAATCTATATTAGTTGTGCTTGAAAATTTATGATATATAAGAATTAATCTAACATGTTTAATAAAACAATTCAAAAGAAATCATTTTAAATTAGATAATGGGTTAAATCGGGAAGTTTTTAAAATCATTTGGTTAGATTTCTTTTTAATGGTACTTTCATGATGGTTAAATTTAATTAGGTGGTAATTAAAATTAATTATTTACAAATCAATTAAAAATAAAATTGGAGTAGGTATATATGGAAGTTTTTTAGGCGGGAAAATAAAATTTTCATGAGCTAATAAGATGACATGTGGTACAAAGTATTTCTCTTTATTATAGTATATAGATATAGATAGATAGATTTTACTGGCATGAGTTTCTCGGAACCTGGTATATATGGTATTAACGAACCTGTTGGGGTGCTTAATGTTTATGTCCCTCATTCAACACCAAAAGTTACATGATCTGATTAATAATAATCCTGCAATTTGGATATCCTTGGGGGTTTTAATGTGATGACGAAAGACAAGAAAGTACTTTTGAAGTGGGAGAATCAAGAGGCTTTAATGATTTTACCTCTAATTTGGGGCTGGCTGAAGTTAGAATGGGAGGAAATAGATTTACAAGAATTGGCAAACACTGAAGTAAATAATTAAGCAAGCTGGACAGGATAATTTGGAATGGTTATTGGATTGAGGATAAATTGATCTGATATTCAAAGATGGTTTTGGAACATTTCAAGAATCGACTTTCAGATGATGGATTGGTTTCGAGATCTTTTGAAAGTTATCTTTTTTGGAAATTGAATGATGTGGACAGAGATAGTTTAGAGGAAAAATTCACTATGGAGGAGAAAAAATTACGGTTGGGGATTGTGAAGGATCGAAGGCACCTGGACTAGATGGCTTCAATTTTAACTTTTTGAAAAATATTTGGGATATCATCAAGAGAGATTTCTTCATGTTCATTAAATTCTTTCAGCAACATGGGAATATTACAAGAGGATGTAATGCATCTTTCATGATATTGGTATCGGAAAAGAATGACCCGCTTGTAATCAACGATTACAGACCTATTAGTTTGCCTGGATGTGCATATAAGTACTAGCTAAGATTTTAGCAAATAGATTGGCAAAATTCATGGAAAAAGAAATTATTTCTAATCAGACGACGACAGTTTAGGCAGATTCTAGACGGATGTTTGATAGCCAACGAAATTCTCAGCCATGTAAGAAAATCTGGTTTGAAGTTATTCCTTTTAAAGTTGATTTTAAACGGCTTTTGATTGTGTTTCTTAAAGATTTTTGTTTGAAGTAATGCAACAGATGAGTTTTGGAGAAAAATGAAATAAGTGGATTAATGGTTGCCTAACTTATGCATCGGTCTCTGTAATGCTTAATGGTTCTCCAACGTCGAAATTCACTATGAAGCGTGGGTTGACACAAGAAGATCCTCTTTCCATTTTTGTTCCTAATTGATGCGGAGGCGCTTCAAGTCATGACTATAATAGGCAGTTTTTTAAGGGATTATTTCTTTCTGATAATCACACAAATATATCCCTATTACAATATGCTGATAACGCATTGTTCTTTGGCAATTTGATAGTTTTAATTTCAATGTTGAAATTATTCCGAGAGGCTTCGGTATATAAGGTTAACCTTGTGAAAAGTAAGATTTTTTGGTATAGGTGTTGGAGTGGATGAAGATTTTTGGTTGGCCAATTCTTTTCAAATGCATGTCTGATACACTTCCATTCACATATCTTGGCATTCTGATGGAAGCAAAGTATAGGCAGCATGGGCTTTGGACAAATGTTATTAATAGAATTTCATCAATACTATCTTTATGGAAAGCCAAATCTCTCTCTATTGGTGAGAAAAGTACATTCATCAAAGTTGTCTTGAATGCTTTTCTGGTGTTCTATTTCTCTCTTTTCAACCCTCCAACTGTACTAATTAAAGTCATCGACCGGATTCATAGAAAAAAATTTTGGGGTAGCAATGGAGACGAAGAGAAGATTAACTCGGTGGCATGGAAAGATGTTGTAGCTCCCAAACAACGAAGAGGATTGGGGTTGGGACGTATCAAATCAAAAAATCTTAGCTTGATGGAAAAATGGTATTGGCGATTTTTATCAAACCTGATGCACTTTGGAGAAAAGTCAGTTTCCATCTCTTTGGTTTTGATGGCGAAATTTTGTCACAAAGTTTCGGGGTTAGCTGCTCTACAGTCTGGACGAAAGTGGTTAGAAGTTGCAAGCTATAAACAATTTGGGAGTCAATATGTTTACTTCTGCATATAAGGTTGTTGCTAATGGCAAAAGTATACAATTCTAGAATGACATTTGGTGTAAAGAAAATGTAAGCCTGAATCTTTAATTTCTCGATTATTTGAACAGGAAACCGATAAATTTTGTTACTGTTAGCGTGAAACTCATTAGTTTAGTGGTTCTGCATCCGCATATAAATGATAGATGGGAATGGAGTTTAGAAAATGGGAAAACATACCCCGTTAGCGCCTAGCAACATGACAAACATCATACATGAGAGATGCTTTGGGAATATTTAGAAGTGGCTCCTTACGGTGGAACTCATGGGTTCCTAGAAAAATTAACATATGTATTTGGCATGCATATCTCAATCGACTTTCTTCTTTTGAGAATCTTTTGAAAAGAGGTATTCCTTTGTAGGATGTTTCATGGGTGTTATATGGTAATGCTTCGGAAACTTTAGATCATGTTTTGTTTAAATGTGAGAAAGTTCGAGGGATCTGGTGGAAAGTATAGGGCTAGTGGGGTTTCTTAGCATTCTCGTTTATCTCTTGGGAAACTGTCATCCTTAAAAAAACGTGAAAGCTCGATGACCATAAGGATTCAAAAGGTTTTTCAAGGGGTTTGTTATGTGACGGTATGGTCTTTATGGAGTTGGAGAAATCGGGTTTTTTCTGCTTCAAATTGTTCTATGTTCTTCCCAGGATTATTACACGCAAGATTTGAATTGATCATTTGATCAATTGTTTTTATTTTAATCTCGGTGTTACTAGTCTCTCCAAAATACATAGTGAGAATCGAAAAGAATGAAAACAAGGACACAGTGAAGATAAGTAAACTACTATATATATATATATATTGATCAATCAATCGAATTAATACAAGTTCTATGAATTCCTCTATATATATATATATATATATATATATATATATATATATATATATATATATATATATATATATACACACACACACACACACACAATTAAATGGTGCCTCTAATAGACATAACCATTACTAATAGGTGCAACCGTTTCCTAACGGTTTCTTGTCTTCCTAACTGATTTTATTAATGAATCAGTAACTTAATATACTTACATATTAAACATTATACTAAGTAATAATATTTACAAACACCTTGTTTATGATATTTAAATTCCAACACTCCCCCTTAAATGTTGTAAACATTTCAGCTTTCTTCAAATGATGACATGATTGCCACCTTCCTTCATGTTGGCTTTGTTTCCACTTGTACTTGAGATCGTTGGTGCTGCTGCCTCCTCCATTTTCAAGTATGTTCCCCCTTGATCAACATGTTCTTCTGCTGCATCAAACTCTTGCTTCTCCTGAGCAAACTTGGCTTGTCATTCCCTGGCCTTCTTGGTGAACGTATAGTAACTTTGAGGATGTAAAAGGTAGGCCTCATAAACCTCTATCGTATTAGTGTAATAATAATATTGGGCCCATTGCCCATTGGGCTTTTAGGGTTTCACATTCTAGGATTTTGTAGTCTATGTTTAGGGCTATGATTATGTTTTCTATTGATTCAATTGTATTGTATTCTTCTATTGTTTACATAATAAACCTTTTAATCATTCGGTTATATATTTGTCATCATGGTATCAGAGATATCGATACATGCTTGAAGATTCGTCCAAGGTTTTCGGTACTCCATTGTCGTCGTTAGCACAAACGGTTCATTTATTGATTTCTTGGTTTGTCGTTTTCTTTAAACATTTTCGGCCAGATTTGCATAGCTGTGGGAAAAACAACATTATTGCTTCATCCACCGTTGGATCGTCACGAGTTTTGGTGAGTAGTTTCGCAATACATATATCTTCAGTTTGACCGTTGGAGTTTTGGATTGAAGCTTTCTATGTTGATTTATTAGTCGTCGAATTTGGTTGTTTTCTTTTTGCACATTCGGCCAGATTTGAGTTGTTGTTGGAAAACGACCTTATAGATTCGTCCACCGTTGGATCGTTGTGATATTTGTATTGTAGGTCTAGACCACATTGATCGACAGTTTGACCGTTGGGATAGTTGATTAAACATTTTTACTGAGCCCTAGTGTTCATCGAAGTTAGCTGGTTAATCAAATTAGAACAGCGTTAAAAAAAATGACATTGCACATTCGTCCACCGTTGGATCGTTGCGATGTTTTGGCTGTAGGTTTTCAAGTCATTGATATTCGATCCGACCGTTGGGATCTTTGATTTGTGTTTACTAATAAGGGTTGTTTCAAGTTGAAGTAGGCTGCAGAACATTGCTTATTTCATAAGGTACTCATTTGTGAGTTTTCAAGTTTGTGTTTTCGCAAGGGTTGGAGGTTGAAATTGTTTGGATATTTGGTTGGTATTAAGGCTTTGTTTGTGGATATTTTTTCCACTCTTTGTCGGCTCATTGCCTTCGTTGGTTTGTTGATTATAGATTAGGATTTTGGTTGCAGTTCATCATTAATGGTTTGTTGATTGGGCTAAGGTTCTTTGATTGTGGTTTAAGTTGAGGTCCAATGGTTGGATTGGATCATTTGGTTATTGAGCAGTTCAAACGATTTCATGCATTGTCATCCATGTCAGCCTCTCCATCAGGTTTGTCTTCAACTAATAACTTAAGTATTCATTCATCCTTATGGATATTAGATTCTGGTGCATCTCATCATATGTCTTCACATTTATCTTCATTTGTTTCTCTATCTCCTGGTTCATTTATGTCTATTATGTCTGCTAGTGGAACACCTATGCCATTGGAAGATGTTGATTCTGTTGTCACACCTCATGTGTCACTTCCTGATGTGTATTATGTTCCTAAACTTGCCTTAAATCTTGCATCGGTCAGTCAATTGTGTAAATCTGGTTATTGGGTGCAAGACCCACGTTCTCAGACAGTGATCGGAACAGGCCGTAGGCTAGGTGAACTCTATGTTGTGGATGATCTCAGTATCTGATGTTGCTGCTTCAGGTGTTGATTTATCTTCTTTTCATCTGAGTCGTTTGTCATCTGATTTTTATTTATGACATTCCCGTTTACGTCATGTGTCTGCATCTCGTCTACAGTTCTTAGCCTCTATAGGTGCTTTAGATCAATTGAGAAAATCTAATATATCAGACTATAGTGGTTGTAAACTTGCAAAATTTTCTGCTTTACCTTTTAATAAAAGTACCTCTCATTCTTTCGCACCTTTTGATCTTATTCACTCTGATGTATGGGGACCCTCTCTTGTTTCTTCCAAGGGAGGTTCCAAATATTATGTCTCGTTCATTGATGACTATACTCGATATACTTGGGTCTATCTTATGAAACACATATCTGATTTATATTCTATTTATAGTGAGTTTCGATCTCTTGTTAAACCCAGCACTCTATTGTTATCAAATGTTATAGATGTGATTTAGGGGGAGAATATACATCTAATGACTTCACACAGTTACTTGCATCTGATGGAACAGTGTACCAAACTTCGTGTACTGACACTCCTTAACAAAATGGCATTTCCGAAAGAAAACATCGTCATCTAGTTGAGACTGCTCGTTCCTTGTTATTGTCTTCTAAGGTACCTAGTATGTTTTGGGGTGAAGCAATTCACACTGCTGTCTATGTCATTAATCAAATTCCTATTGCTCATAATTCTGGTCTCACTCCTTTTGAAAAGCTTTATGGTGATAGACTTGATTATACTTCCTTACGTGTTTTCGGTTGTGCTTATTTTGTTCTTCGTCCTCATGTGGAACGTAATAAATTGTCAGCTCGATCTGCTTTGTGCGTCTTTTTGAGATATGAGATTAGTCAAAAGGGCTATCGTTGTTTTGATCCAGTGAGTCAAAAGCTCTACGTCTAGCGTCATGTCAATTTCTTGGTACATATTCCTTTCTATTCGATTCCCGCTCAGTCTAATGACATGACACAATCTGATATCCTTTCTATTGATCCTTTTAATGATGACACTGATAATACCACTTATGATATCCAAATCAACACATCTGATATACCGACAACTGAGATGCATACAACATTGGATAACTCTCTTTCAGAGAAACATGTAGCTCATCCCATGCCTACGTCCATTCCATCGCCGGTTGAGAATGCAGAGGTCCTTACTGTACGCAAGTCAACTCGCCCTCGTAACCCCACTAAACTCCCTAATTTTGCTTACTCGTTCTTCTTTTGTTGCTAAAATTCATAGTCTGTCTGAACCCAACTCTTTTAGAGAAGTTGTTTCTGATCCCCTTTGGCAAAATGCTATGGCTGAGGAATTGACTGCCCTTCATCATAATTATACGTGGGATTTGGTTCTGCTGCCATCTGGAAAGCATACTATTGGCTCTCGTTGGGTGTATAAAATTAAGACTAAGTCTGATAGGTCTATTGAACGGTATAAAGCTCGTCTTGTTACTAAGGGATATTCAAAAGAATATGGTATGGATTATGAGTAGACTTTTGCCCCTGTAGCCAAAATGACGATTGTTTGTACATTGATTGCAGTAGCCTCTATTCGTAAGTGGAAGATTTTCTCAGATGGATGTCAAGAATGCTTTCTTGAATGGTGATTTGCATGAGGAGGTTTATATGACACCTCCTCCTGGCGTTGTTCACAAGCCCGGAGAAGTATGTCGTCTGCGCAAAGCTTTATATGGTCTCAAACAAGCTCCTCGTGCTTGGTTTGAGAAGTTTTCCACAGTAATCACATCTCTTGGTTTTCGTTCTAGTAACCATGACTCTGCTTTGTTTGTTAAATGTACGAGTGCAGGACGGATACTCTTGTCTTTGTATGTTGATGATATGATTATTACTGGTGATGATTATGCCGGTATTGAGTCCTTGAAACGTGATTTAGCTCATCGTTTTGCTATGAAGGACTTGGGGTTGCTTCATTATATCCTGGGAATAGAGGTTGCTCACTCTAACAAGATATATCTTTTGTTTCAGTCCAAGTACATTTCAGATTTGTTTGAACGTGCTCGCCTATCTGACAACAAGACTGTGGATACTCCCTTGGAAACTAATGCTCGTTATACTCCTACCGATGGTGTTCCTCTTGATGATCTGACTCTGTATCGTACCATTGTGGGTAGTTTGGTTTATCTCACGGTCACCAGACCTGATATTGCTCATGTTGTCCATATTGTTAGTCAAATTGTGACTGCTCCTACGACTGCACATTGGGGGGGGGGGGGGGGGGGTGGTCCTTCGCATTTTGAGATATCTAAGGGGCACTCAGTTCCAGACACTTATGTTTCCTTCGTCATCTACTTTTGACCTACGTGCTTACAGTGATGCTGATTAGGATGGGAATCCTACTGATCGTAAGTCTACTACTGGCTTTTGCGTCTTTCTTGGAGATTCAATTGTTTCACGGAAGAGTAAGAAACAGGATGTTGTTTCTCGCTCTTCTACTGAAGCTGAGTATCGGGCTATGGCTGCTACTTCTAGTGAGATTGTTTAGCTACGCTGGTTACTTGCTGACATGGGTGTTCGATTATCTCAGTCTACCCCGATACACTATGACAACTAAAGTGCTATACAGATTGCTCTTAATTCGGTTTTTCATGAACGGACGAAACACATTAAGATCGATTGTCACTTCACTCGCCATCATCTTCAAATGGGAACTATTCCCTTGCCGTTTGTTCCTTCCGCTTTACAAGTTGCTGACATTTTTATTAAGGTGCAATCTGCTTCTCGTTTTCGTTTTTTGTCGGACAAACTCTCAATGTTCATTACTGTGGCATTGTGATTTTGAGGGGGGATATTAGTGTAATAATAATATTGGGCCCATTGCCCATTGGGCTTTTAGGGTTTCACATTCTAGGGCTTTGTAGTCTATGTATAGGGATATGATTATGTTTTCTATTGATTCAATTGTATTGTATTCTTTAATTGTTTGCATAATAAACCTTTTAGTCATTCGGTTATATATTTGTCATCATATCGAACCTGCAGCATAGTTTCAGGGAAAGCCCAAACCTTTGGCTAACTCATTCCACTTCTCTTCTTGTTGGAAGTTAGTTTAATTAATGAAAATAATAAGTCTAGGGGTTTTATTGTAATTAGTCAATAGTTTTGTCTTTGTATATGAATAGGAGAATGATGTAGTGAAAATGTACAATTCGTACATTCTACTTTTGCTCGGAAATTCTTCTTGTACGGCTAGGTCAACACATAGGGAATTGTGATCTCATCTTTCTGAGTATTGTAATTCCAAATCTTAATCAATCTAAGCATTCAGGAAAGCCCAAACCTAAGGCTCTTTCAAAGGCTCATTTAAACACTTCTTTGTTTTTCATAACAATTTTGCTATTATTTATTAAATCTAGAAACCTAACAAACTCACTTATGGTTTCTACCTTCTGGGATACTTCCTCCCACTCCATTTCTTTTGGTTCTTCTTTTGCTAAAAACTTAGTTTGGGCATTAAAACCTTCAAGTGTAACAGATTTGTCCAATTCTTCAAAATAGTGAGTGAGATAACTATTTTTTCATGCCCGTTGTTTCCTCAAAAACTTCACTTGAATCATGTTTGTCCTTAGGATCAAACATATGTGTGATGGTACAATTCAAACCATCAATAATGACTTTAAAACCTTGAAGTAAAAGTTGCTTCATGCTTAGTTAGTTAAGGTTAATTTCAGGAATATATGAAACGTAAGGAATCAAATATTGTGTCTCTTGAGTGTTGAGTTCGATTCCTCCAATTCCATGGGGGAAGATCAAGTTGTGATCATGTTCTTTGTTACTTACAACAAAACAATTCCTTAACCATTGAAATAGATATTTGTTAGGTGACATGTGCTTTGAAATCGTAGTGTTAACATACCAAAACTCATTCCAAGTGCGTGCCTTGTACCAAGTGTTTCCCTTCAAAGCAAATTCTTTATTTATATTTTTGCACATATGGATTCAAATCTTCCAAATTTCGATCCAGTGGTGTAGGGGTATATTCTGGTGTCCATTCACGGGCTTTCTCCTTCCCTTTGTTACCGTTAAGTTGTGTGTCGTCCCAAACAAAATGGCCTCTGCCCTTGCAAGCAAAACATCGAGACCTTCGTTTCTTCCTATCGAATTGTACGATCTTCTGTTGTTCTTCCCACTGTTGCTTCTGCAACTTTTTTGTTCGCATTCTTTGTAGTTTATGTTTCACACAAGAATCGGTCTCAAAATCGTTATGACCCTTTGCTTTTACAAACCTGCTCTGATACCAATGTTTTATGTTCTTCCCAGGATTATTATACGCAGGATTTGAATTGATCATCTGATCAATTGTTTTTATTTTATTCTTGGTGTTACCAGTCTCTCCAAAATACATAGTGGGAATCGAAAAGAATGAAAACAGGGACACATTGAAGATAAGTGAACTACTGTATATATATTGATCAATAAATCGAAGTTCTGTGAATTCCTATCTATATATATATATATATATATATATATATATATATATATATATATATATATATATATATATATATATATATATATATATATATATATATATATATATATATATATATATATAGACACACACACAATTAAACGGTGCCTCTAACAGACATAACCATTACTAATAGGTGCAACCGTTGCCTAACGGTTTCTTGTCTTCCTAACCGATTTTATTAATGGTTATATGCCAAAAATAGCAACAGTTTTTTGTAATTTTACCGTTTATACCTACATTATTTATTTTTTACCATTATTAGCAACAACTTTTTTATTTTTTACCGATTATACCAACTTTTGACTTGGAAACCTGCTATAGCAGGTTACCATCCATTAATAGCAACAACTTTATCTTTTTACCAATAATAGCAACAACGTTTTATATTTTTACCAATAATATCAACAACTTTTAACTTTTTACCAATAATAAAAACATATCAAACTAAATTTTCATTTATCTTTAACTAATTATTACTTTAAAGAAACTAAATTTATGAAAATCGAAACACAACCAAATAACTTCAAAATCCATTTTTTGTTTAAATTTCGTTAGAAATAAATCAAATGCAATGTGTGCCTATAAAAGAGCTAAAAAAAATTTTTCTATAGACATTAAATAATGAAGATTAATTTTGATGTGTCATATTTTCATGCATAGCCAGGTTTTAAAGGTATGATAGGGGTGACCATTTAAGTGTAACATGATAACGTGAAAAATAATACAAATATAGCATAATGTGTTCATTATATATCTGTGACATCTTACACAAATTGAATTGAGTTTCACCTTGTCATGTACTCATGTTACACTTAAATGGTCGTCACTATCATACCCCTATAAGGCTATGCATGAAAATATGACATATCAAAATTGGGAGTGTGCAAAAAAACCAAAAACCAATCTGAAACCGAAAAAACCAAAACACCAAACCGTTTGGACTTTGAATTTTCAGAAACCAAAAATTCTATTTGGAGGTCAAAATAAACCGGAAAAAACCAAACCGGACTGAGGTTTTATAATTTTACAATTTATAAACAATCTTCCTTAGTTACATTTCTTCATTTAAGTTTTTTATTGAAAGTTATAATTTTTCAATATCTAAATTCCATATGAGACTAAAACTCATTTTGAATATTATGATTATTATTATTGTTGTATTATTATTGCATTTGTATGTTGTCATGATTCTGAATGATAAAATGATTTAATGTCTAGATCTTGTTTGTGAAAGAATGCATAAAGTGTTATATATTTTGATTTTATGTATCCATATATATGTTTATTCCTATATATATATATATATATATATATATATATATATATATATATATATATATATATATATATATATATATATATATATATATATAGGGGAGGGTTCTTCTAAGAACCTTAAATAATGTGGGAACCTAAGAACTAATCTCATCCATTGATTTCATGAAATCAATGGCTTAGATGTAAGATGACATTTTTGAAATTAAGAAGGTTTTAGGGGTTTTTTTTGTTGGAAAAATGGGTGGGTAAGGGGTATATTGGGGATAACATTGAAAAAGAAACTGCACGTTTTTTCACACACAATTAATTCCCTTCTCTTTTTTCTCTTCATCCTTTTTTTTTCTCCCAAAAAAAAACCACCAGAGTTTTTCTCTTCATCTTTTTTTTTTTCTATGAATAATATACAACTTTATATGTAGATTAAGATATATTCTATGGAGTCAACATAATATTCTATGGTGAATATACAACATTCTATGACGGAGATACAAAGCAACACAATCCGATCGAACATTCGACAATCACAATCAATGGTGTCCATGGTAGAATCTTTTACAACCTGCATTAAAACAATGGATTCAAAATTATGATGCAAAAAAAATGTATAACATTTCTAGTAACATAGAATAGCAATATTCTATGTAGAATATGTGAACTATCTACGTAGAATATGTGAACAATCTACGTAGATTAGTGGTATTCTATGAAAAATATGTGAACATTCTGCGTAGAATTGTGGTATTCTATATAGAATATATGACACTTACCTAATATCTATATAAATTTGCAAACAATTCTACGTAGAATGCAAGATATTCTACGTAGAATACAACATATTCTACGTAGAATGCAACATATTCTACGTAGAAAAAACGTTAAATAAATTTGCAAACAATCTGTTAAAAACTATAAATGTGAGAAGATCTATATAGATTTACACTGACATAGAAAATATGAACATCATAAGATAACATAAAATCTGAAAAGAATACAAATTAAAGAATCCAAAATCTATAAATGTTTATTGAAGATCTATTCAAACAACATATAATACAAAAATCTATATAGATTTACAGACAATCTATAAAAAACTACGAAGAATACAAAATAATCTACGAACAATATATCTTTTTTGTCGTGCTTTCCTATTGTCTTGCTCAGAGCCATCGTCGTTTAGCAAGGTCTTGAGCGTTTCATATTTACCCGATTCTGCGATTTTAAAATATAAAATAGACTAGAAAATATGAACATCATAATATAACATAAAATATGAGTAGAATACAGATTAAAAAATTCAAAATCTATAAATGTTTATAGAAGTTCTATTCAGACAACATAGAATACAAAAATATATATAGATTTACAGACAACATAGAATGCAAGATATTCTACGTAGAATGCAAGATATTCTACGTAGAATGCAACATATTCTACGTAGAATGCAACATATTCTACGTAGAATGCAACATATTCTACGTAGAAGAAACGTTAAATAAAGCAACGAATACTCGAATAAAATATAAACATGACCTGGATTAGGAGAAAAACAATCGTCGACCTCCTCATCGGCTGCAAAACCATTTGGAAAAATATTATACGGTGTCTGTTGAAATGTGTCGGTCGACTCCATGGATTCAGGTGAAATAAAAAAAACGGAATGGAATTCCGGCGACGGAACTGAGCTTCTTCTTGCCGGAAAAAATGGAAGAAAAAGAAAAAATTAATGACAAACTCATTGATGATTGTATAGTTTAATTAAAGGACAGGTTGTTGGAAACTTTTCTGAAAAGTTGCATTAAATGAAGGAGGAAAAATGACTGATTTGCCCTTAGTGGACCCAACCATACTTGAAAATATTTACAACAATGCCATTGATTATCCACCATTGATCCCATTAATCCAAGGGTTGAAATTGGTTCTTATGTTCCCACATTATTTAAGGTTCTTAAAAGAACCCAATCCTATATATATATATATATATATATATATATATATATATATATATATATATATATATATATATATATATATATATATATTCTGGATCACGTGAGAAGGGATGTTATAGTGAGAAATGGTGAGAATGAGGTTTTTGCATTGATATTGAATCAACAAACTATTGATTCATGATTATTGATTCATTTAGACATTGTTGAATCAAATGTATTTGATTATATCGAACCCGGATCACAAAAAAACATGGATAAAATTTTTGGTGCATCATGACTGCAGAAAAATGCATTATTACTGAATCATCATTTTTAGCCCGTAAATGATGATTCAAATCAATATATTTGGTTCAAACGTATTGATAATGAATCAATAATCATTAATCACTAGTTTGTTGATTCAATATCAATGCAAAACCCTCCTCACCATTTCTCACGATAAAATCCCTTCTCACGTGACCCATATCCTATATATATATATATATATATATATATATATATATATATATATATATATATATATATATATATATATATATATATATATATATATATATATATATATATATATATATATATATATATATGTGTGTGTGTGTGTGTGTGTGTGTGTGTGTGGTTTTTGGTTTTAGAAAGAAAGACTTGAAATTGAAAACCATGACAAAGAAAAACCGAAACCGAAATAAAAACCAAAAAATCAAATCGTTTAAAATCCAAACCAAACGGTTTACTGAATATAGAATCCGGAGTTTCGGTTTGGTTTTTGGTTTTTGCCAAAAACCGATCCATGCTCACCCCTAATCAAAATAATCTTCATTTTTGTAATGTCTATAGAAAACATATTTTTTATAGTTTTATAGGCACACATTGCATTTGATTTATCTCTAACAAAATTTAAACAAAAAAATGGATTATGAACTTATTTGATTGTGTTTCGATTTTCATGAATTTAGCTTTTTTTTAAATAATAATTAGTTAAATATAAAGGAAAATTTAATTTGATATGTTTTTATTATTGGTAAAAAGTTAAAAGTCGCTGCTATTATTGGTAAAAATATAAAACGTTGTTGCTATTATTGGTAAAAAGATAAAAGTTGTTGGTATTAATGGATGGTAACATGCTATAGCAGGTTTACAGGTCAAAAGTTGGTATAATCGGTAAAAAAAATACAAAAGTTGTTGCTATTAATGATTAAAAATAGATAATGTGGGTATAAACGCTAAAACTACACAAAGTTGTTGCTATTTTTGACATATAACTCTTTTATTAATGAATCGGTAACTTAATATACTTACATATTAAACCTTATATTAAGTAATAATAATTACAAACACCTTGTTTATAATATTTAAATTCCAACACAAATGAGAACCTGGATCATGTTTTAATCAAATATATATTTCCTTCCGTCCAACAAAATTCATTTGATTTGGATAAAAAATAGGGGTAAAAAACGGATGTGGAGTTGGAACTCATGGATTTCTATAACTCCGTTGTTGGATGTTGGGTAAAGTTTTTATTTTCTTTTCAATGTTCTTTTAGTTATTTATGCCCTAGCTAGGTGTTTCCTTTTGTCTCTCCTCAGAGAACTTTGCATGGAGGTTTTGGGTCGCTTTGCAAAAACTCATATAATACTTAGGGGTAGAGTCATACAATAGTAACCTACTTTTGAAAATTTATCAATATGGTACGTCTACTTTTTTAAATGTCGATATGGTACCTGTACTTCAATTTTTCATACCGATATGACCATATTTGTAATAGACCCCCGTTTTTTATACCATTAGAACCCTGTTTTGCATGTAAAAACCGGGCTCTATTATGTAGAATGACCATATCGATACAGAAAATTGAAGTACACGTACCATATAGACAATTAAAAAAGTAGACGTACCATATCGATACATTTTCAAAAGTAGGTTGCTATTGTAAGACCTCAACCCTAATACTTATTGTAAATACTCATATAATTACTCAAGTTTTGTTTCAACCTTTTATATATGGGTTCAATGGAAAACCAATATGCATCAGAAAACTTCAGAAAAAACCAATTGTAGTCCTTTAATTAGATGCATATGTGATATTAGATTAATGTATCATGATGCATTTAGAAAAGGGTTAATAACGAAAAAACCCCATAAACTTTTCTTAGTTTTGTGATTAAGTCCCTAAACTTTTTTTCTGATTGTTTAAGTCCCTTAACTATTTTTGTCTTATTCAAAAAACCCACTATATTTACATGTTTTAGCGATTAAGTCCCTAAACTTTGTATTTTACTGGTTGTGTTTTACATACTCATCCGGTAGCCAGTCAAAAATATATCATTTTGAATAATACAAAAATAGTTTGGGGACTTAAACAATCGGAAAAAAAGTTTAGGGACTTAATCGTGAAAATGAGAAAAGTTTATAGGGTTTTTTCAATATTAACCCTTTAGAAAAATATGCATGGGGGTATTTCAGGCATATTTTTTTCAAAATTTAAAATTTCATCAATTTTATATTCAAAATTCAAAATTTCATAATTAATAAATAATTCAAATTTTAAAAACCATACCACATCCAGAATTATAAATTACAAAACGATGATACATCCAAATTTAAATTTTCCAAAATTTAGATGATGTTAATGCATCGTCTTCTTCGTCATCGTTCATCATTCATATTCGCGTTATTTTTATTCATCTATCCTTCAAATGAGACCGGACATCTTTCGCGTTCATGCATCATTCGAACCAATTAATACTCACAAAATGACGATGCATTACGACCTTCAATAACTTCAAACTTTCAAAAGCGATTAATACTCACAAAGTGAAGATGCATCATGACCTTTAATACTCAAAACGGATTAATACTAAAAAACATTCATCACAAAATGACGGTATAGACAGTGGCGGCGGTGCAAAATGACGATGCATCACAACCTTCAGTAACTTCAAACCTTCAAAACCGATTAATACTCACAAAATAATGATGTATCACGACCTTTAGTACTCAAAACCGATTAATACTCACTAACCTTCATCACAAAATGGCGGTGCAGGTGGCGGCGGCGGCGGTGCAACCGATGGTGTACGGGGTGGAGAGGATTGAGTGTTTAATTTATGAATTAAACTAAATCTTAAATCGTAGAAAGGTGTGATGTTATATGTTGGTTTTTCATAGGTTTTCATAGACATTTAGGAATTTTATTTATGATAATGAAAGAGATTAAACATAAAGATCAAATCTTTATTCGAAACGGATAACAAGATCATAGAGTTTTACTCTAAGAACGACATAAATATTCAAGAACACGAACAACAATATGAATATCATACCTTTGGAAGCGATTGATGAAGATTCCTCAAGAACATTCCAACATTAGCAAATCACCAACGAAAATGATCTCTAATAATACATAAAATAAACAACACTGAACATAAAGAGGGGATAGAGTAATCGGAGTTGCGGGAGGTAGAGAAGAAGAGAAAAGGTAAATATTATTGTTGGTTAGAGGTGAAAAAAAATAGTTAAGGGTTTTAATCGAAAAAGTCACCAATTTCGGGGTTTTTTATGCAAAAATTCACTTTAAGAATTATATATGTAGTGCCACGTAGGCGCCACGTAAGTCGGGTTTGCCATGTGGACGCCACGTGTGTGCCATGTAAGCATATCAACCTATTATAACCGGTAATGTCCTAATTTCAAAAGATTTTACCGGTTAGAGGTTTTTTGTGCAACGAAAAATGGTTAGGGGTTTTAATCACAAAAATGGTCCAACTTTAGGGTTTTTTGCGCAATTATCCCTTTTTTTTATCTTTAATTTAACTAGCTTTCAATTTTTTTTATTTTAATTATATATAAATTTTATAATAATTTATTAAAATATAAAAAAATATTGATTTTCTAAATCAACCCATGTAATACATGGGTTGATTAACCTATATATTATAATAAAACAAAACAATTCATGTCATATGTCACTTCTACAATACAAGAAAATTTTATTTTTCCACCTTTTTTTTTTCCAAACACCTTAACTTAATTGCATTAAATTTTGACTTTATTTTTTTCATTAATTAATTAGTAATAAATTAGATTTTGTAACATTTAAAATTAATGTTTACCTAAAATAAATATATATCATTATTATCCATAATAATCATAATTAGATCCAAATGTAAAAATTTGAATTAGTTGTGGAAATTATTATTATTATGTATAATAAAGGAAAACATCAAATGTCGCGTGTCACCTCTACGTTCACCAAAAAGATAATTACAACTTATAAAAAATAAAAGATAAATACAATTTAATATTTTCAAAAAAGATAAATATACTCTATTTTTTAATTTGTAGATAATAAAAAATAAACACAATTATTATTTTTGTATGTTTTTATTTTTACTCATATACATTTTATATAAATAAATTTAATTAAAAATATCCACGTAATACGTGGGTTATAAACTAGTTATGAGTTAATTGAAAAGAAAATATAATGTTGGTTAGTATTGAATTGACAAGAATAGGTAATGTACTTTGACTTTTAATAAAAGGAAGATAAAAGTGTTGTGAGGGGTTATATGTGTAAGAATGAGAGAATTGAAGGGTTAAGGGTGGCCAAAGGCCAAACCCTTCTCCCTTTTTGCCTTTTTGCCTATTAAACCGTCCAAAACTTTAGAGAGAAAGAAGAAGAGAGAAATGAGGTAAGTGGTTAGGGTTTTGGATGAGTGATCAAATCTTACAAAGGTTGGAGTTTCATTTTGGTTGATTGAGCTATTTAAATGTATATTACTTTCTCTTAACTTCTTTTTCTTTCTTTTCTTTGTGTTCTTCATTATGGAAGACATACAAACCCAAATGGGTTTATGAAAAATACATGAAATGAGGCTCCAAGTTTAATATATGTTATTGTAGTATGTTATTTGATCTTAATGGAGCCATAATATGTATCTATATTGGTTGATTTGGTTGGACTGAGTTAGAAACTCAATTAGGGCTCAAATTGAGCCATAGATAGAATGGTTGCTTTTGGGATGTTTTAGA
The DNA here is from genome assembly GCA_020465985.1 of Centrapalus pauciflorus. Classification (NCBI taxonomy): domain Eukaryota; kingdom Viridiplantae; phylum Streptophyta; class Magnoliopsida; order Asterales; family Asteraceae; genus Centrapalus; species Centrapalus pauciflorus. The sequence continues at coordinate 727,060 of JAANYP010005153.1, forward strand.
AGCTCAAAATGAGCTCAAAAGTGTTAAAATATGTTGTATGATCGATCCCAAGTGTTAGGTTTAGTTTGGTTGAGTTTTGAAATTTTGGGTGTAAAACTCGTAGGGGTCCTACGCTAACATCTAATACAGGATAAAAGTGTTAAAATATATTGTATGATCGATCCCAAGTTTGTGAGTGACTCGACCAGTCGGAACCTGTTGTCCAAAAATTTGATTTTGAGCTACGGGGTCCTATGCTAACATCTAATACTTGTAAAATACATCTAAATTAAGTGTTTAAATGGTTCTAAAGTTTACTTCCACATTCGGGTCTCATAGAGTCCTGAAATATATTTAAGGCTTTCGGATTTGAATCCGAAATGTATTTTGAAAGGTTTTAAGAGTTGTTGAGAGCATTGAGCCTCTATGTCGGGATCCAACACTTGTTAGCAACTCCTATTGTAAGAGTTTAGTTGTTCCCAAAGTTGGAACATGAATCCGAGTGAGTTTAGTTGTTCCCAAAGTTGGAACATGAATCCGAGTTTGTTGGGTACCTGAATGACCCAAAAATCTCACGTTATTACCCGAACTCACATTCGGAGAACTTTATGGACTTAATAACCTTTGGGGGCTTATATATTTGTTATGTAAACATCATGTAGATGAATTGAATCTTTGAAGCCTATTGGAAGAAGCTTTTATCTGATTTTGGCATTTATGGGACGAATTGTGACGTCGGGGCTATAATTAGTCAATCACTGTGAGTTCTAGGATTAATGTAAAATAACGATTACATGTTAATTGTTGTTTATGCTAGGGCATTAACATGCTATTTGATCATGCGTACTCATATGCCACATTGATAGATTCATTGTAGCCCTTATTGGACATGTTGTCATGCATTATAAATTGAAATGTACTGTCATGCCAGTTGACATCGTTATGGATTGGTTTGTCAAGCATGTCGTGTTGGATTTACTATCTAATTGAATGAGACAGCATATGTCTCGGTGATCTTGTTGGTTGGTCAAAATGTTTATATGACTATTTAGGGAGTCATTTATATGATTAACTGTTGTTAGTTTAGCACGATATTCAATTTGGACATTAAACATTGAATGGAACCAATACTTGTTATTGATTAGCTGAGTAGATCTTGAGGCCATCATTAATTGACAATTATGGCACATTGCATGATGACTTATCTGGTTGTAAGTTGTCGGTTAGGGCCGTTTAATCGGTAAGCCTAAAGTGGTAACCAAATGGTACCTATATGTATGGTTATGATCGGAAACCTTAATAACCAAAAAGATAAAATTGATAGCACATGAGACACATTAGCCACATTGGATCATTCTTGACCAATTGTATTGTTGGGTGTCCAACATACTTAATTTGTGGGTAACCACTCCCGTACTTGATCGGGGTAGACGTGGTCATTTATATATACATATTAAGATTAGGTTGCATCGGATTCTTTCATGTCAGGACAGCAATGGGCCGCCTACGGGCGATGATAACTAAACATTGGGCTGCAAGCATGACTTGATGGGATATCCAAACATGTGAGGACAGCAACGGGCCGTCTGCGGGCGATGATAATTAAATGTTCGGCTGCAAGCATGACTTGATAGGATATTCGAATCGAAGTGTTGTAACATGTGAGGACAACAACGAGTCGCCTGCAGGCGATGATGAATAAACATTAGGTTGCAAGCATGGTGAGGCAACACTTGTGTTGTGAAGTCATGAGTAGTACGTATGTGATAATGTAACGGGCCACCTATGGCTGATATTGATTGAACGTTACAACGTGCTACTATGAGATTATTTAGTTTCACACATTGACTCGGCTAGGCCGGGCGGTGAAAGTGGAACTTGTGGATATGAATTATATAAATTAATCGTAAAAATAATTTAGAATTTTATAGAAATAAATATGGAAAATCAATAGTCCTCAAAGAGGTGAGATGAACCATCACATGAGTTATAAATTGCTTAGTGACAAATGTTTGATATTGGTTGAACTAATTGGGAATGCATGACATCATTACCGTATACTTGTTATATATATTAATCTTGGAATTCACGAAACAACTTTGTTGTTTACGTTTTAGTTGTTAACATTTTTACAGATTTTGTTATACCACGCTGGAAGCATTCAGACTTCCTTATTTATTGAAGGTAGTAGATTCGAGACTAACGCTATGACTTGGATGCTGTGTTGGGTTTTGGGTAGTTGACTTCCAGGTCTTGACTATTTATTTGCAGGATCGTGACTTGTCTCCTTGTAGAATTTAATAGTTGTTATTCTGTTGCATCACTCATGATGCATTAGTTGTAAAAATTTTAAATCCTACCCTAATTCCGCAAGTATTAATGTATTAATTATTGTTAATTACACTTAAATATGTACTATTATTGTATTGGTGTTTCAAATATACTGCTCGTCATGTTAATTATATTATGCAGTGCTTTAGAATATGCACATGAGTGCCAATGGTTGCTAATTTATTTGCATGTGCTTTAAACAGCTTAAATCTTGATTTGTCAAGATTTAAAGTGTTGTTAGAAATGTTAGACTGCTTTAATAATGCATAACTAGTGGTGAGTATATTTTTTTTTACCCTTAAACTACTTAAATGTATTCAATTACTAGAAAGAGGTAAGGTAGGTTTGGGTTATATAGGTTTGAGGTAAGGTAGTGTTGTGTTGTGTATGTATGGGGTTGTGTGGGGTGGGGTGGAATGAGTGTTTGTGATATAAAAGGTGAAATGGGATGTTGGGGGTGGGTGGGTGAAATGTAATGGTGTTTTCGGATGTGGTAGGTTTTGGTGGGAAGGTAGGATAGGAAAAGGTGGGTGTGGTGTAGTGTAATGTAGGGATTGGGTGGGGTGGGGTGGGGTAATTGTGATGTAAAGGGTGGCATGGGATGTGGATAGGTTCGGATGTGGTAAAGTTTAGTGGGTGTGTAAGGTAGGATGGGATATGGGTATTGGATACGGTAGGATGAGCAGGGCCGGTCCTGAACATTTTTGTGTCGCGGGCGAGATAGAAAAATTATGCCCTTAAAAAATGTAAACATACAACATACTATTTTTTTAAAGGGGTTAGGAACCTACTCAAGCTAGGCGGTTCATCCCCACACCGATTATTATTAAAATATATAAAATTCAAATACAACTTTAACAATTATGATCACATAAAACGATATCTTCGTGCATTTCAACAAGAATCCTTTTCACATTGGTAACCCAGATCATCTGCATGTTTTGCAGCAACACGAATCCTTTTCACGTATCTATCTAATGGTAGAAATGGTTTCTTTAGATCCTTCCCATTTTTCAACAAAACCAATGACTTACGAACTGCTTCACATGCTAATTCTCTATGTGGTTGGAACTGTGATTTCAAGTTATATTAGGCCATCATTGGTAATAGTAGAATTTTCCTTTTAATTCTACTCATGAATTATACAACTCTAGTGGGTCCACAGCAAATAAAAGTTCAAACCAGAAGTTTTCTATTTGACTAGAAAACTATAAAGCATCAGGATGAAAGGATCAAACAGGTTGGGACTTGGGTTCGAAGAAAACAAAGATCTAAGAACCACATATAAGAAAGGAATCATGTCCTATGTACGACGAAAAGAAAAATCCAACAAATATTTACGAAATAAAAAAATCAAAAAGAAATGGAGATGATGAATTCAAACCAGTTAACATACTGAAATGGTAATATGTAATTATGATTTAACAAATTTTAAATAAATAAGTAAACAAATTATAGTGATTGTACCTTGCAGCCCACAATATTGAGCAAGGATCTATCAGCCATGGGATTTTCAAAAAGTCCAGCTAGGGGTGTTCAAAAAATCCGAATCCGAGCATCCGAAACAAAAATCCGAAAATCCGATCCGAAACTATCCGAAATTTCGGATTCGGATAGTAAAATTCAAGATTTTCGGATATTCGGATAATCTGATATCCGAAAATCAAAAAAAAAAAATTTGAATTTATTTATATCTTTAGTATTGATTATTTACATAATATTGAGTGTTTATTATTAGGGATAATTGCGTAAAAAACCTTAAAGTTGGACCATTTTTGTGATTAAAACCCCTAACCATTTTTTGTTGCACAAAAAACCTCTAACCGGTAAAACCTTTTGAAATTAAGACTTGACCGGTTATAATAGGTTGCTATGGTTACATGGCATACACGTGGCGTCCACATGGCAAACCCAACTTACGTGGCGCCTACGTGACACTACATGTATAATTCTTAAACTAAATTTTTTGCATAAAAAACCCCGAAATTGGTGACTTTTTCGATTAAAACCCTTAACTATATTTTTCTCACTTCTAACCAACAATAATATTTACATTTTCTCTTATTCTCTACCTCCGGCAACTCCGATTACTCTATCATCTCTTTATGTTCAGTGGTGTTTATTTTATGTATGTATGTTCGATTAACTTTTGTCATTTAATCTTGAATTTTAAACTCAATTGTGCCGATGGAATCGATTTCATTTTGTGTTCACGAGTTGCATTTTTAGGTTCAGCTTTATGTTCAATTTTATTTATTTATGTTCCATTTTAGCTTCTGAATATGATCAGCCAGAGCAGTGAAGTTCGCTAGCCTAGAGGGTGAATGTTTTATTGGGAAACGAATTTTTTTGTTTAATAAATAAAATTTTAATAAATATTCATGTCATCAAAATGCAATCAGTGAAGACTCAATTTTAATTATCTTTGTTGGTTGGAGGTTTTTTATCAAACGAAAAATGATTTGGGGTTTTAATTGAAAAAACTAAACAAGTTGGAGGTTTTATACGCAAAAATCTATTTAAAAATTTTACATGTCATCAAGTTGCAACCGGCTAAACCGGTTGCAAGTCAGATTTTGTGAAAAAAACCCAAATTTACAAAGTTTTAACCGGTTGGAGGTTTTTTGTGCAATGAAAAATGGTTGAGGGTTTTAATCGCAAAAATGATCCAACTTAGAGGTTTTTTGCGCAATTTTCCCTTATTATTATTCTAATGTATACTTTTGAGTTTTATCTTAGTATTATAAATTTATTAACTAATATTTTTATAAATTTTAGTTTTTTAATGTTTTTTTAGTCGTTTTGAGTAAAATAATTTCGGATACATTTAGTTTGTGATATATTTATTTTTAATATCTCTTTGGATATATGAATTTGTATTTTAGATATTTAAATATTTGATTTAATTTTTAAAAAATATTAATTTTCGGATATTTTTTCGGATATTCGGATAATCCGATATCCGAATCCGAAATTTCGGATTCGGATAGCAAAATTCACTATCCGAAATTTCGGATATCCGGTTTTGAACACCCCTAAGTCCAGCAGCAAATTTGACTGTCAAGATCCGCTCAACAACATCATCAATCCTTGCCATGGGCACCTCTCCTCGTTCAACCAAGTATGCTAAACCGTCCAAAAACAATTGATATCTAAATGCAACCATCACCTGAAAGTTCCAAATATGTAAAACTGGGGGTGTGAAGTACAGAAAATATCGTAATTTCGGGAGTTATAATTTGCTCTACCGTATCAATTCCTACATTGGTTGTTGTTGTAACAGCACTTCTGTAGTTTGATCCATGAGGTTCGTAGAAACAATCAAGTACTTCCCAATCTGTTATCACAATACCCTGTAGAAAAAAATGGTCTATTGCTTTAATGGAGACATTCTAGTAGACTATTGATGAGATGAATGATGAGTTGATGAAAATAATCTGTCGATCGTATTTCTCCGATTGAGACAAATAGGGGACGAGAAAGAAGACGACGGTACCGTTGATCGAGACAAATGGGGAAAGAGAAAGAGAGTTTTTGTTTCGTGAGCGGTGAGCGGCCATCACCCATCCATCTCCTACGTTTGTGTGTGACTTTTCCTCTGCCACATTGACTCTTCGCTCTCCTCAATGTTATTTGGATAATCTTGCTTGAATATTTCATTAAGCAAAGTAAAGTTAAATAAACATTTAGGTGGGCCATTGGGCCAAACTAGGAAAATACAAATAAAAGTCCACTAACAAATACAAATAAGGTCCACTAACAGTCCCCCGCAGTTTGAGGGGGAGGAGAACGGACACTTAAACTGGAGCGGAAATCGACAAAGAGATGAAACGGCAATCCTTTGGTGAAGATGTCAGCATATTGAAACTTAGAGGGGACATGGAGAACACGAACTTCGCCTTTGGCAACCTTATCCCGAACAAAGTGAATGTCGATCTCGATATGCTTGGTACGTTGGTGGTGTACCGGGTTTGCTGAGAGGTACACAGCGCTGACGTTATCACAGTAGACTAGCGATGCAGAAGAAAGTGGAAGACATAGTTCGCAAAGGAGATTGCGGATCCATGTCGTCGCAGCAACTACATTAGCGACGCCACGATATTCAGCTTCTGCACTAGAGCGAGAGGTGGTCTGTTGCCGTTTGGAAGACCACAAGATAATGTTGTCGCCAAGAAAAACACAATAATCGGATGTCGATCTTCGAGTTGCAGGGCAGCCAGCCCAATCGGCATCAGTGTAAGCAGTGAGCTGAGATGAAGAGGAACGAAATAGTTGAAGACCCAAATTTGCGGTACCGCGTATGTATCGAAGAACGCGCTTCATGGCATTAAGGTGAGGCTCTCGAGGGTCATGCATATACAGGCACAGTTGCTGAACGGCGTATGCAATATCCGGTCGAGTAAATGTGAGATACTGAAGTGCACCGGCCAGGCTCCGATATAGTTCTGGATCGGAGACGGGAGGACCATCCGGTCCAAGTTTTTTATCAATATCGACCGGTGTGCGACTGGGGTTGCAATTAACCATTTGGGCGCGTTCCAAGATTGCCATAGCATAAGTCGACTGTGAGAGAAACAACCCAGATGGGTTGCGAGTTGCAGAAATACCCAAGAAGTAGTTAAGGGATCCGAGATCAGTCATAGCAAACTCACGATGTAAGAGACCCATAATGCGATGAAGAAGAGTCGTCGAGGATGCCGCGAGAATAATGTCATCAACATATAGAAGCAGGTATGCTGTATCCGAACCTCGATGAAAGATAAAGAGAGAGGCGTCAGATTTGCTGTGAGTAAAACCAACCCTGGTGGCGAACGATGTAAATCTTTGGAACCAGGCGCGAGGCGCCTGTTTAAGACCATAGAGGGACTTCTGCAGAAGACAGACATAGTCAGGGTGGGTCGGATCATGGAACCCCGGTGGTTGATGCATGTAAACCGTCTCCGCCAACAGACCGTTAAGAAATGCATTCTTAACATCAAGTTGGTGTATGGGCCAATCTCGAGATAAGGCGAGGCTAAGCACAGTGCGAATTGTTGCTGGTTTGACAACGGGGCTAAATGTATCGTGGCAGTCTACACCCTGTAATTGGTTTTTGCCATTTGCAACAAGCCTGGCCTTGTAGCAACTAAGAGAGCCATCAGAATTAATTTTGTGGCGAAATAACCACATGGACCGAACAACATTCACATTTTTAGGTCGCGGGACAAGTTTCCATGTGCCATTTTTAATTAAAGCATGAAATTCGTCTTGCATAGCATTTTTCCAATTATCATCACAAAGAGCTTTAAGATGAGAGGTGGGGAGAGGAGATAAATGGGAGACATGAAGATTGAGACGAGTGATGGGTTTGGTTATACCGGATCTGGAGCGGGTGACCATTGGGTGAGACGGATTTTGCGATGGAGATGGAGGTTGGGGAATGTGGACCTCGGCAGAAGTAGATGATCCGATAGGATTGGTGGAGGGAATTGATGGCGAGGCGACGACGGTAGGGGGTTGAGTGGTCTCGGTTGGAGAGGAGGAGTCGAGAGGTTGGATGGTGGACTGGTTTGGTGCATCGAGGGATGGGGATGGTGAGGGTGTGACGTTTTGAGATGAGGAGGTAAGAATGGAGCGAGCGATAGGTGAAGAATCCGAGGAGGAATCTAGAAATGTATAGTCCGAAGAAGAAGAAGGAGGTGTTTGGTAAGGAAAGGAAGATTCGTCAAAAGTGACGTGTCGGGAAATTATTATTTTGTGGGTTTTGGTATCAAGGCACCGGAAACCGCGATGATTCGTAGGGTAACCGAGAAAGATACACGGGGTGGATTGATGTTGGAGTTTATGAGTAGGATTGGTGTACGGATAGCAAAGGCAACCGAAGACACGTAGATGAGAGTAGGTGGGTGTTTTATTGAAGAGTTTGGTGTATGGAACTTGATCGGAGATAGCCGTGGAGGGAAGAATGTTGAGAAGGTGGACCACCATAAATAAAGCTTCGGTCCAAAAGGATGGGGGGAGGTGAGCATATGAATTGAGTATTAACATAGGCGCGGAATTGTAAAAATTTTGCAAAAGCATCGGATTTATGTTTGAGCGGATAAACCCATAAAAAATGAGAATAGTGATCAAGAAATAAGACATAATATTTAAAACCACTAACACTTACAACCGGAGAGGTCCACAAATCAGAATGAATAACATCAAAAGAACTAGAAACTAAAGTACGAGAGCTATGAAAAGGAAGTTTTGTGTGTTTGCTAAGTTGACAAGCATGGCACAAACCCGAAGGTTTTGTGTTATTACATTTAATGAAATTACGAGAAGCTAAAAAACGTAACACGTCATCGCCAGGGTGGCCAAGGCGTTGGTGCCACGTGGACTGGGTAGAAGAGAGAAGGGCGACCGGAGCATTGGTTGTGAGTGGATATAGGTCTCTGGAGCAATCACAGCGAAGGAGCACCTCGCGGGTCGGGTGATCCTTCACAGAAAAGCCAGATTTGTCAAACTCAACTGTACAATTATTATCGCGAGTAAAACTACGAACAGACACAAGATTTTTTATAATATTAGGAGCAACAAGGACGTTTTTTAAGTGGAGTGGACGTGATGATGTTGGAAATATGCTATGCCCAGAATTAGTAACGGGAATGGAATTTCCGTCACCAACAATTATAGACGAATGTAATGCATTATTAAAAATAGTAGATAGGTTACCTGTGTCCACAGTGAGATGTGAGGTAGCCCCGGTGTCCATGTACCATCTAGCATCAAGGCCCGCATTTGGTTGTTGGAGAGGCATGGTGCTAAAGGCTTGGGGAAGTGTAAGGTCTACCACTTCAAGATCTATCTAGACGCGGATCCGTGAACGAGTGCGGAATCCTCGTTGACGGTTAGACGGACAACTCTCAACCACGAAACACGGAGACTATTAGACGCTGAACGAACGACACACGAACGATCCTACGAACTAATTCTCTCCGAAACGGCACTCACCTAGCTGATAAACTCGAGATCGCCTTAAGCTTAATTCCTCACGAATTCTGCTAAAAGTCTGCTAATGACTCGAGTCTATCCCTAATTATAGACCTTGATTCGAGTCTGATGTGGGCCAAACTCGAATCTGGCCCAAGGCCCATTCGAGTCTGTCCACAAGGACACTCTCGAATCTAGCCTTCATTCGAATCTAAGGCTACATTCGAATCTATCACAGATTCGAATGTCTACCTTTGTGTAATTCGAATCTAGCCAAATCACTTAAACACTTAAGTGATGAAACTTATGTTTTACTTATGTTTGAGTTAATCTTTGACCTTTATGTTTGAACTTCTTGTAATATGTTACATCAAGTTCAAACACACAATCAATAACAGACAAACACATATAAACATATATATGCAAACACTCGTCAAAAACACAATGCAATATCAATTAGACTGCTATCGTCACACAGGATGTACCAACAGACTCCCCCTTGACGATAGCTTCTAATAAATCACACAATTGATTTAAGAACTTTGTTTATTTATTGATTCAAAATACTACCAGCATACAAACCTTTCTCGACACATACTTTGACTACATTTTCATACTTACTTGCTTCACCGTCCATATGTGTGTCACTGGAGATCTTACAATTATACAAAATCTGAAGATCTTCTTTAGAGTGGTTTACCAGGTGAAGCGGGTCGTAGACTTTAAGAATGACTTTTTCTTCAAAATCCTCCATAACTGCTTCCCCGGTCTCAGTATCGGCATACCACCAATGTAGATTCTGCAAAACATTCTGTGGCATCCGCTTTAGAGGCACTTTCCTCAGACATCTGGCTGGTTTATACTGAATCTTCATCCACGGTCGTCCAGTTAGAGGATCGATACGTGACAGATCCTCTACTCTTCTCCCGACCCTTGGATTCAAACGTTCGAATTTCCTTGATCTCCCCTCCTTCCTTATGATTCTTTCAATTACGCTCGCATAGGGATCATCGCCAATGTTTATCAAATCTTTCCATGCTAGCGCAGTGATTTCGATCTGTGGCAGGGAATTGAATGCTTTTAATGTTCGCCTCATGTACTGAAGCCCGTCTTTTCTTTTAATTACAAAAAGTTGCAGATCTCTGTCAAAGAACCAACTTAAAATTCGCTCAGACAGCTTCCCAGTACCCGGCACTTTCCTCTTAATCGCTAACTCCTCTTCAGCCCTGAACCATAGCTTTCTTTTTTCTTCATTAGTTAGCTCTCTTGCAGGTTCTTCTGTCGATGGCTGAGGATTCAATGCAGCATTTACTATATCTACATTGACAATTCTATTTCCATCAATCATGTAGGTATCGGTAATAGGATTCTGCTGCACAACTATCTCATCAGCTTCATCATCCTCATCAGCGACTACCTCATCATCTGACTGCCAGTCCACTATCTCTTCTGGCACAAACTCGCCTTCTTCCAGCTCTTCATCTTCATTATCAAAACCTACATCCAGAGGATCATCATCGAGATCCATAAGCGCTTCAATCATCTCACTGATTTCAAAGTCTGTAGGCTGTTTTGATGAACTAGCTTCTCCCATTTCTCCTTCACCTTGACTAGGCTCCCCCTGAACTTGTGTAACTTGAGCTGCAGGAAAATCTACAGGCTCATTCTCCTTACTTGCACCGGGATCATTGCCTTCGTCATCATCCTCTCTATGCTGCACTTCCTGATCCCTACAACTTGTCTCCCCCTGAGCTTGTAGATTTTTCATGAGCTGCTCAAGGAGGGACCTCATTGATCGGATTTCTGAACACTGATCTGCAATAAAAGATTTTAATTCAGTGTTCTCATCCCTTACATCCTCCACAATCTTCCTTAATTCGGCATTGTCCTTGTCAAGATTTGCGTTATGCGCCTGGAGCTCGCCGACAGCCTTTGTGAGGGTTAAGATCTGAACATGCTGAAAGTCAACAGGTCCCTTGAGTTGTATAAACCTCTGATTTTCAGTATATGCGGTTGAGGTAGATGGAATGGACTGAATGGGAGACGGAATGAATGGTGGTGGAATATATGGCTCATGATGCTGAGGTGGCGGTGATGGTGGAGCGGTGGCTTGAGGTTGGGATTGGGGAACTTTTGGCTGACTTGTGGATGCCGAAGAAGACCCTTGCATGAACCGATGACGTTTGGCACGTTGCCTCGTCACCAGGGGAGCAACTTCCTCTTCTTCAAAGTCCGAATCTTCAGATTCCCTTTCTTCTCTCCTCCTCGATACTGCTGCTTCATTCACAATCAACCTAGATCCATAGGTTCCGATTTGAATTCCGGGATCTGCAGCCACTGATTCAGGAGCTTCAGCCTCCTGCTCCTCCATATCATCTGATTCTGATTCTGATGATGTCAAGCCTTCATCAGCCCTTTCTGGCTCATACTCATCCACATCTCTAAGAACATCTTCTACTCCTTCTGGTGGACTGAGCAACTCCCCCACTAGTGCTGCAGCCACGTCTTCGTTCGCATGGGGTCCTGATGCCCATATTTCTTCTAGTGTTTGCGCAATTTGATCAGATTCAGGAACTGCACTTGAAGGCCCTGCTTCCTGTGCTTGGGGCTGCTCGCTTGTAGAAGGCCTAGATGCCTGGATTTGACTCACTGCTGGTCTCTGACGGCGTCTTTGAACTCGTGGCTGTTGTTGTTGTTGACGTTGTTGCTGTTGTTGTTGTTGTGGAAACTCAACGACCCCTGCCCAGTTGGCATCTTCCGGGGCTTGAAAATCCCTATCCACAATGGCTCCGAACAATGGACGAGCAACAGGAACAGCCAATTTTCCTCGGTGTGAGGAACAATCAGCGAAAATCCGTTTGTCCATAATGTTAACACTCAGAGAGTCATTTGACGGCGGCAAGTCTGGCAAGAAATGCCTAATCAGCATCATAATGAATCTAGGGTACAGCAAAAATCTTTCCCTTTCTGGAGCCGCAATCTGATGAACGAACTCCGAGAAGAACATCTGTGAAAAGCTAAACTTCTGATTGTATACCAATGCAATAACCTCATATTGGATCTTTGACACTATATAATCAAAACCAGCTTTCTTCGGTGCAAAACAGACCATGAATACGTGCACCAAGAATCTCCATTGCCCAATCAGGCCACTCTTCATGTATGATGACTTTGCAACATCCAAACTGTATCCCATCCTCAGAAAAGCAGTCTGCCTAATACTTAACAGAAAGTCAATAGGCCCATCCTCTTGTTCCTGAGATCCCAACTGCAGAACCTGACGCAACATGTCTGCAGAGAAGACTAACGGCTGTCCAGCGATCCTAGTTCTTAGAACTGTCGGGGTGACAGTGCAATCAACTTGTAAATGGTCATAAAACTGCTGTACATATGAAATAACAATTGGGATGTTATGGTATAGAGCAAAGCTAATCCTAGATTCAGCTAGGAAATCCAAAACTTGGCGATAACCCTGCGCCTCAGGGATATTATTGTCGGGATTAAGAACCATATTATGCTTTGGAACAAAAGCTCGAACCGCCATTTCTGCACAATAAACAAAATTGTTAGACTCATTAAAAATCAATAAACTTGTTTAAATTCAAATTTGTTTTATTTTGTACTTGTTAAAGTACAAAATCTAACACAATTAAATTTCTACAAGTTTAATAAAATTTAAATTAAACAGTGCAAATAAACAATAGATTCGAAAATAACAGATTCGAAGTGTCCATATTGAGTGTTATGGACAGATTCGAATTGTCCCTATTCGAGTCTAATGGACAGATTCGACGATCATGGTCATCTCGAATCTAATGACAGATTCGAGAAACCCATGAACAGATTCGAAGTCCATGAACAGACTCGAAATGCCGACTGCCAATATCTCAACAAAAACCCAAGATTTTAACCATTTTGAACTTAGTAAATCACATACATTAGTTCAACTAGGTTCTAATCATTGATTTATGCTTTTAATTTGATCTTTTATAGGTCCAAACTTGGTAATTTAGCAAAAACCCTATTTCGACCCATAAAACTTCAAAATTCGACGATTTAGTCTAAAATTGTGTATAAAACTACACAAATCTTGTACAATCCGGTTGATTATACCTAGATGTATCTGTAGAATCGAAACACCAAGTAAGAGACTCGACAAAATGTCGTTTAGGAGAATTACGATAGACTCGAGAAATAGATTCGAAATCGCCTTTAGACTCGAGTGTATAGATTCGAAAACAGTAAGTCTTAAATGACTTCACTGTTGACCTATTTATACCACCAACCCTCGATTCTAAGCATAGATTTGAATCTACTGACAGATTCGAAGTACCCCTTATTCGAGTCTGTCTTAGATTCGAACCCATCAACACTTAGAAAAATTTCGAAAATTTTGAAATATATTCAACTTTTCCAACCTTTTTCTACGGTATCGTGTAACCAGATAAACTATGCCAATTCTTTTACCCTAAGCTTAAGATAATTCACGCATTGTTTATTTTATCCAACTTTGAATGTACCCTCAGTAACTTTTGACCTTTTACCTAAGTAAAAATTTAAACTAAACTAAAATAAAATAAAATAAAATAAAATAAAAATAAAATAAAATAAAATTTTAACCAAAAAATTTATTCTAGACTTAAGCTAAACTTAAAGAATTTACAGCTAAGCTAAATACAAAACAACATATTTTTGATGAGTATAGTCTAAGAGAGGTTCAATCAGATAGCGATGTCTGATACTAACTTTCAGTACTTAAACTTTCACACTTAGGAATTTTTGAATTCCTTTGATTGTTTGTCGTGACATACCTATGTAGCCGATTGTTGGTATTGTACCCCGTTAAACATTCTACATTTCGGAATATCCCTTGGCCTTTTTATTTATCAGGAAATTATCTTACGTGACTCAGACATAGACATACTTTTATGATCAAGGCACACAGACAAAGATTCTAACTTGTTGGTATTTGCAAACTTTCTTTAAAAGACAAACATCGGACACAGGTCTGTATTTTCATACAACAAAGTGTCTTAGTTTGACTTAAGGTTTATTTTTAAAGTTAGCAGACAGCGGTGACAGGTCTGTACTGACGTACAACAAAGCGACATATCTGCTAACCCGAATCTAAACAGAGACAACAGGTCTGTACTTACGTACAACAGAGTTGCATGTTTTCGACTCTCAGTTTTATATGATATTTCTATTCTTTCCATTTTCAGATGTATTTGATGTTGCCATACATCCCCAGAAAGTTTGCATACCTCATTATGTGTGAAAGCCTAAATACTTAGAGTCTGTAACGACTGTGCTAATTTTCGTCACTTTGAACCTATGTATCTAAGACTTAACTCTTTTTTCTGATATTCTCTTTTTTTGTATTTTTGTAATTTTCTCTCTTTTTTCTTTTGTTTTTCATAAGAAAAGCAGTAAAATAAGCTAACCTACTAACTTACTAAAAATAGAAACTTACTAAAAATAGAAACTTTCCTAAATTAGCAGATTACTGAAAAGAAAGAAATACTACGACTCTACAATAAAATAAACTTACTACTACGAAGGTCAAATTACTCTGGGTTGTGCATTCCATTCAGTTGAATTAAATACTCAAACCGTGACTTATCAAACGCTTTGGTAAATAAATCTGCATTATTATCTTCTGTTGCCACTTTTACCAGTTTGATTAAGTTCTTTTCAGCACAATCACAAATATAATGATGCCTTATGTCTATGTGCTTTGTTTTATTATGTTTCACTGGATTATTTGTTATAGCAATTGTAGATTGATTGTCTATCCTAATTGGAGTTTGAGTGTAAGCCAAACCGTAATCCCGCAATTGTTGTTGTATCCACAGAACCTGTGAGCAGCAACTACCAGCAGCAACATACTCGGCCTCGCACGTTGACACGGCTACCGACGTTTGTTTCTTGCATTGTCAGGACACCAGTCTCCCTCCTAGGAACTGACAACCTCCAGTCGTTGATTTGCGCATCAAGCTGCATCCTCCGTAGTCAGAATCCGTGAATGCCTCCAACTCTAGATCTCCCTCCGCGTGATACCAAAGTCCCAGCTTCGGTTTCGACTTGAGGTATCGTAGAATCCGCTTCACAGCTTTCATATGCATCTCCTTCGGATTCGCTTGAAACCTTGCACAAATACAAACAGCAAACATAATATCAGGTCTTGAAGCAGTTAAATACATAAGTGACCCAATCATGGCCCGATATAAAGTCGGATCCACATCGGTATCACTTTCAGTACCCGGCCCGAGATTGTGATTCACTTGAATCGGCGTGCTGAAATGGGCAGTCAACTTAGTTCCCTCCATCCCAAACCGTTCTAATATGTCATAGACATACTTAGTTTGATGGATTCGCTTTGATACCACTTGTAAGGTCTACCACTGCAAGATCTATCTAGACGCGGATCCGTGAACGAGTGCGGAATCCTCGTTGACGGTTAGACGGACAACTCTCAACCACGAAACACGGAGACTATTAGACGCTGAACGAACGACACACGAACGATCCTACGAACTAATTCTCTCCGAAACGGCACTCACCTAGCTGATAAACTCGAGATCGCCTTAAGCTTAATTCCTCACGAATTCTGCTAAAAGTCTGCTAATGACTCGAGTCTATCCCTAATTATAGACCTTGATTCGAGTCTGATGTGGTCCAAACTCGAATCTGGCCCAAGGCCCATTCGAGTCTGTCCACAAGGACACTCTCGAATCTAGCCTTCATTCGAATCTAAGGCTACATTCGAATTATCACAGATTCGAATGTCTACCTTTGTGTAATTCGAATCTAGCCAAATCACTTAAACACTTAAGTGATGAAACTTATGTTTTACTTATGTTTGAGTTAATCTTTGACTTTTATGTTTGAACTTCTTGTAATATGTTACATCAAGTTTAAACACACAATCAATAACAGACAAACACATATAAACATATATATGCAAACACTCGTCAAAAACACAATGCAATATCAATTAGACTGCTATCGTCACACAGGATGTACCAACAGGAAGAGTGGTTATTTGAGGAGTGTATGGGTGGGGAACATGTGTCCAGAAGCCTTGTTGAGGTGGTGGTGGGATGGTGTTGGTTTGTTTTGTAGGGTGTGGGCCTAGAAGACCGTTGGGAGTATGTGAGGGTTGAGTGGGGCGGGGTGGCGTGGTGGTATTGGGGTAAGGCATTAGGGCAGTGGGGTAGGGTGATGGTGTAGGGTATGTAGGGTTGTTCGGATACGGGTTGGCCGAGGGGTAGGGGGTGGGATTGTGGGATATGTTAGGTTGGTAGGTGTTACTCATGGAGAGGAGTAGGAGAAAATATGTAAAGGGGTCGGCGGCGGCTGCAATATAGAGGCGGGGATTAGTGTTGGCGGCCGCAAGAGAGAGGCGGCGATTAGGGTTAGGGTTTTGAGGCGGCGGCAGCAACCGATTAGGGTTAGGGTGGAGGCGGCGACTAGGGTTAGGGTTATAGATGAACCGGCAGCAGCAGGGGGCAGCAAACGGCGGCAGCAGGTGGCGGCCGCAAGATCAAATGAGGGTTTTGATTTTACGGTGCCGATTAGGGGAGGCGGCGGTTGGAGGCGTCAAGCAGGTAGAGTAGGCGACAGTAGGCAGTAAAAGGAGCCGGCGGCGACTAGGGTTTGCGGCCGGCGGCGGCAGCACCCGGTTTAGGGTTTAGGTGGAGGCGGCAACAGGGTAGGCAGGCAGAAGGAGCCGGCGGCGGCTAGGGTTTGCGGCCTCAGAGGCAGATGGAGGGCGGAAGCAGGAGAAGCAGGTCGGCAGAGGGCAAACAGATGCGGCGGAGGGCGGTAGCAGCGGCGGTTGGCGACGCCGATTAGTAGGGGTGTGCAAAAAATCCAGAAAACCAAATAAACCGAAAAACCACCCGACCCAAAAACCGAATTGGGGTTTCGGTTTGGATTATTCGGTTTCGGGTTTCGGTTTTCGGCTAAACCCGATAACTGGTTATGGTTATTTGGTGGTTTGGTTTTAGATTTTATTTTTCGGTTGGGCCCCGAAAACCCGATTAACACAAAAAAAAAAAAAATCTTTTATGTGTTGTGAGGAGGACTCATGTATCTGCACTTTCTCATTTACAGAAAAGTAGAAAACCCATTAGGGTTTATTCACATCAGTAACACTAATCTTTCATTCTCTCTGCCGCTCCTCCCTTCCTCAGTCCTCACCGGCAACCGCTCCTCACAGCCTGAGCTCCTCGCCGTCGCCGCTCCTCACACCGTGAGTTCCTCGCTGCCGCTCCTCAGAGGCTGAGCACCTCGCCGGCCGCCGCCGTCTACAAGGTTGAAGGTTTTCTTGTATTTTGACTAGATCTTTAAAGCTGTAAAATTCCCCCCTCTAGTGCCTGACGTTGTGTCTAAAATGTTTGAAATTTAAATGGCTTATAACAATGGCGAGGTGTTTTTTTTTTTTTTTTACTATTGTGTATGTATAGGTTGTACTATCACTTGTTGTCTTGTAGAGTAACCCTTAGAATGATATTTTTTTCTGAATTCAATAATTTGTGTAGCCTTTATGGTTAAGTATAAGAGAAGTGTTGTATCCAACTTTACACACACTTACAGCCCTAACAGACTGTGGAAATACAAATATTTATTCGGTTTGGTAAACCGAAACCGAAACCGCATTACCCGAACCCAATTAAACCGAAAACCAATTAACCCAAATAGTATTGGTTTGGTTTGTGGGTGAGTTGGTCGAGACATCCCAAACCGAATAACCCAAACCGATTAACCCAAATAACCGAATAACACCCCTACCGATTAGGGTGAGGGTGGCGCTGATTAGGGTTAGGGTTAGGAGGAGGAGAAAGGAGAGGAGGAATTAGGGTTAGGGTTATATCTCTGATACCATGTTATTTGGATAATCTTGCTTGAATATTTCATTGAGCAAAGTAAAGTTAAATAAACATTTAGGTGGGCCATTGGGCCAAACTAGGAAAATACAAATAAAAGTCCACTAACAAATACAAATAAAGGTCCACTAACACTCAATTCTGCTGATTGAGACTTTGGGAGACGCAGAAGCATAAATGCACATAAGCATGCGTCTGCCTGGTGCTTCTATGAGGTTATTTGGGTCTGTACAACAATCTAGTGTAAAAGGGTTAGAAATTTGGCCCAGTATAAGATGAATTGGACTAAAATTTTTGTTGCCCCCTTTGTTTTGTTGCCCTGGGCCGAGGCCCAGCTTACCCCCTACCATGGCCGGCCTTGGGGACGAGGTAATGTGGGTGGGTGTGTAGAGTAGGGTTGCGCGATTAGGTTGGGACAGTAGGTTCATGAGAGCGACAAGAAAAACAAGGTATAGTAATCGAATGCTCATTCATTAAATCCCTTAGTAGAAAACATATTCCCCTTAAATGGATAGTATGTTGTCTTAAAAAGAACATTTATGTTTCATAGAATTTGACTAGGGGCGATCAACAGTTTGGTTTATGGGTTCGTTGGTTTCTTCGGTTTGGTTTCCTCTGTTTTAAAATTTTTATATCCCAAACCAAAAACACCAAACCAAATTTCAAAGCTACATAAACTGAATTTGAATTCGGTTTGGTTTGGTTTATAAACCAAAGAAAGCAAATATTCAATATGCAAAACAAACTACAACCAACCAAATACGAAATGACAAACATAAAATTGTCAAACATCTCATATAGCCAAATATTAAGTATGCAATCCTAAAATATCAAGTTAAACATACATAAAATATTTTATGTCAAAAGAAATTAATCCTAATATATATAGTTTTGGGCTCGAATGAGTACCACATATATCTAGGTACCGAAAGTACCAATCTTAACAGTAAGATCAATAAAATTAATGGTTTAAAATTTAAGGTGATATTTTTTACATTTAACTTTATCATTGAATTTTAAACCATTAATTTTATTCATCCAACGGTGAAGATTGATACTTCTTGTCCCTATAAAATAATTAAACTTTCATCAACCCAAACACACACACACACATATGTATATTCGGTAATTCAGTTTGGTTCGGTTTGCTATCAGCTAGACCAGAAAACAATCCAAAAACCAAATTTCATAATCGGTTTGGTATAAAACCAAACCAAAACCAAACTTTAAAGTTGGTTTGGTTTAAAACGGATTCGATTTGGTTTTCGATTTCTTTGGTCCTGAACCAAAAACTGTCCACCCCTAAATTTGACAGCCAAATATTATAAGCAAATGAAATAATCCTCGGTCACAGTTCACGTTTTTAGTGACGACGGATGTTTAACCGAAAATAAAATTAATTTATATAATTTAGTTTTACGCATATCAATATAACATTTATATTAATAATAATATCATTTTATTACTTATTAATATGTATTTATTTTGTAACCCAATGTAATTAACATTATGCATTTATATTTCAATTGCGATAAAAATACGAAGTAATTCTTATATTGTTACTAGATTTTAGTAATAATATTCAATCATTTAACGATAATCTTATTAGTACAATTGTAATTTAATTCATAACTTTAGTACCGTAAACTTTTAAAAGTCTTTAAAATATTAATTGTTGGAGTTTTTAAAATTAAAAACATTTAATTGGTTAACCGAATAACCGAACCGAAAAAACTGGTTAACCGATTACCGGTTAACCGAATATTTCGGTTCACAAAATAATCGAACCGACGTGTCTGGTTAATCATGCATTTTATTTGGCAGTTTTTTGGATGTTAAACACCATTGGATATTTGGATGGGTTACTTTTTATTGGCATTGGAAGCACATTTATGGCAGGGTAATGTTTCCCAGTTTAATGAATCTTCCACTTCCGAAACTCGTTTTCGGTTCGATTAACCATCCATGAACAGCCCTACTAAATGTATGATGTGTCACTTAAAACGTGTGTCATTAATGACACTTTTTTTGTAGTGTTACCTAGACTGAACGAATTATTTAAATATAACAACTTGATTAACACCCAAAAAAAACAGTGAACAAAACGCGAAGTAACCAAAAAAAACACGTTTATGACTTATTGACTTTATACTTGGCATTTAAAAAACATGTTTTTTCTAAAATGAACAATTTCGTACTTTGCAAATTGCACCCTTTTCTTATTTACACAATGCACCCTTAATGTTTATATACTTTTACATTTACATCCCTCTTTTTCTTGTCTAACTTTTTCTTGTTTTACACTTTCTTCTAGCCTACAAAAGGCTATCGACGGCTCTTACAATACGCATGGAATCCAACACTCACCCTATAAAAACCCAAAAATAATAAATAAAACTCATACAAAAAAAACATGGAGAAAATACAACACAAAATCATCAAAGTTAATTGCATAAATATGCACGTAGCCGAGATCGGCGAAGGCCCCGTCGTGCTTTTCCTCCACGGCTTCCCGGAGCTTTGGTACACATGGCGCCACCAAATGCTTTTTATATCGTCCAAAGGCTACCGTGCCATCGCACCTGACCTTCGTGGTTTTGGTGATTCTGACGCTCCACCGTCGTCCACCAGCTACACGGCGTTTCACGTCGTTGGAGACCTCGTTTGCTTACTTGATTCGTTCGGGGTGGACAAGGTTTTCCTGGTTGGTCATGATTGGGGTGCTATAATCTCATGGTACATGTGTCTTTTCCGACCTGACCGGATCAAAGCGTTGGTGAATATGAGCGTCGTTTATAATCCTAGGAACCCGTCGGTGAAACCGATGGAGTATTTCCGACGGACTTTCGGTGACGATTTCTATGTCTGCAGGTTTCAGGTGAGTTTAATCAATCATTGATAGGGTTAACTTCTTAATTATTCTATAATTAATGTTTTATCTTTTTATTTAATAATCCATGCAACTAAGTTGATTTTGACACGATTTATATTTTATATAGTCAATAAGATGATAAAATAACTAAAGATGTTAAAACGATCTAAAATATAGTATAAAAATTAACAAATCTTTTATTTGTCTTCCTGATACTTTATATCTATTTAAGTTTTTATCATAAATTATAAAATTAGATGATTTAAACATGTAACACTTGACATTTAAATAATTAACTAACGTTTTTTTTTTACAATTTTCTTGTTTGTTGGTGTCACCGTTCCAAAATTTTAAGTGTCACTCGTATTTCGAGTACATATGATACATATTACAGGAAAAAGTTACTGTTGTCGAGTGACAACGGTTGTTTCAAGGTGGATCGGCCCATACATGTGAGGACTATATATGAACAAACATTACGTGTGACAGAGTAAAAATACAGTTTGAAACGATATTATGTAAAATAAATTATTAAGTAAATGTTTATATTATATAAATTAGTTATAAATTAAAATATTATTATATAAATTGTGTTAAAATGACTTATAAATTGATATAATTGATGTGTGTTTGATCGTATGTCTATTCAGCTAGATTGAGAAAGTAGCCAAGTTAGTGAAACATTACAAGTTTATTACATAAACGGGTTAAGTAATCTTTTAACCATCAAACTTTTAGATTTTTTTCGAATTAGTCATTAAACTATTTTTTGTCTCGATTTATCTACTAAACTATTTTTTGTATACATATTGAGCCACTAAACTATCTTTTTACTGATTTAACCACTGAAAATTGTCCCGATTGGCCACTAAACTATCATATTTTGTATCGATTTAGCCATTAGTGATTCATTTTTCCTAAAATAGAACATTAAACAAAAGTTTAGTGGTAAAATCAAAAGAAAATATGGTTTAGTGGCTAAATGTGACAAATCTAAAAGTTGGATGGTCAAAATGGTAGTTAATCCTTACATAAGCAAGTAACATTGTAAAAACTAGTTTATTACCCGCGTATTACGCGGATATTTTTAATATATATAAAATATAATGAATTAAAAGTTAAAGATATAAATATTTTTTTTTAAACAAAAAGTATATAAGAATGATATTATTATTTATTATGACCTATTAATTTTATATATTTCTAAATATATATGAATAGTAATTTTTTCTTATATTTTTATAAAACTTGTATTATATTATATTATAATTAATAAGTTAGTACAATATAGACTTGATTTAATTTGATTTGAATTCAAAAGTAGATTATATTAGATTTTGATTTGAATTCAAAAGTGATTTATATTAGATTTGGATAGATATACTTTAAATTTTTTATTATTTTTAAAACCTGTAAATGTCACGTGTCGATTCATGGTGATGACACGTGGCTTCACCAGAATTGAGTATAGTTACTCTTTTAATAGTATAGATAGATTACATGTTTTTATCATCGATATATCTATTTACAAACGCGAGTTTACTGTTCATTGAACAGTGAACCTCGCAGTCAAACTGTTCAAGCTGACATGTAAACAGCTAACTTATTTTATTACTTTATATATAATATATAATATTTTTATTTTTCAATAATAACTTTTGATATATTATGTTTTATAAAAGTTCGAAACGCGGAGTTACAACCTCGCAGTCATACTGCTCAAGCTGATAGGTAAACAGCTAACTTATTATTATTACTTTATATATAATATATAACATTTTTATATTTCCATAGTAACTTTTGATATATTATGTTTTATAAAAGTTTGAGTATATATTATTATGATCGCATTATCTTATCAACGTTTCAATATATAATTTATTACCGTTGGAACCATCTTCATTAAGCAGGCAGGTTATAACCTTTGATATTATATTTTATAAAAATTCATTAAGCTGATCTAATTTTTATTAAGCTGGTCTAATTTTTATTATCGTTGGAACCATCTTCATTAAGCTGATCTAATTTTTATTTTATATATAGTATGTGCCTGTTTTGTTTTTATGTTATAACCTTTGATATTATATTTTATAAAAATTCACATATATGATTATGATCGTACTATCATTATTTATATTCTGATATAACAATTTTTTCGTGCGAACTATTATTAAAAATTAAAAATATATTTATTATTGCTTATGATACCATAAAACTCCCTCGTTCATGTTTATTGACTTATTCGATTTGGAGTCATGCAATATTCCAAACAAGTGGGGACGTGACTACGTGAGCCGTGGGTTACAATTACATTTTCAACTTTTTACAAATATCGGACATATTTTTGAATATTTTATATGACTTAATTTATAATTTTTTATTTCTTTTATAATTTCATGAATAAAAGAATGAGGATCGATTTAGTGCTGAAAGCATTAAAAACGTCGATACGGTTTCAACTTGTTATTATATTCTATGTCTAGGGTGTCTATCATAAATAGTAATTAATATTTTTGTTTTGTTTTTTTATACTGGTCGGCTGTGAAATTTCATATATATCTTTCAAACACTTTATAATATTATGTATATCAAACTTAAAATTTTACTATATATACATCCCTCCTAAACTTTATAATATCGTATATATCCAACTTAAGTTATTAATATTACATATATCTCTTTTAAACATTACTAATATCATATATACCCAAATTCAATAATTTGATTATTTTGAAAACTCATAATTGATATTATCTATTAATTAATGATCATTATACCATTTTTATTTCTCTTTTTAACTAAACTTCATAATATCATATTTACCCAAAGTTAAACTAATTTTTTAATATTTTTTTAACTTTTACTATATAAGTTCTCTCTCGTAAAACAAATTTACATTAACAATATAATTAATGAGAAATTTTGGTTTGTCTAAAAAATGATTTCTTTACTAACGAAAAAACCCTATATTTATAAAGCATATATTCACTAATCACATGTAAGTTTCTCAGTGATTATATTGTTAATGTTTTGTTTTACTATGAAAATTTTATATAGTAAAAGTTTTAAAAAAATGAATTATATAAAACTATTAAGAGGGATATGAAATTAAGAATTAATTTAAGTTTGTTAATTCACATTTCATGCAATTCAATCAACATTAAACAATTCATATGAACAATTAACAATCAAACACAATTTATTGAATGATTATAGAGAGAAGAATATTACATTGGAGGTTTCGGCTTTCTTGCAAAAGCAAACATTCTTTCTCTCTAAATCAGATTCGTATCTTTCTATTTTCCAATCGTACATTAACAGTACACACTCACACATATTTATACTCAATTATAACTATTGAGTATTTACAATTTAAACCCTGAACTTTTACAAATTAATTGTTTTCAACTCTATTATGAATTGTACCCAACAATCTCCCCCTTAGATATGAAAATAATTTTTAATCAAAGTTCTCTGTTCAGGTTGATTCTTTTCTTGAATCTTCTTATTTACTATGATCTCTGAATCTTCTGATACAATCTTCTTTCTTTATTTGTGACTCTCTGATCTTCACATCTCTTCTTCTCTGATCTTCTCTTTTCTTGAAAGCACACTCCCCCTTGAATCGTGAATAGCTTTCGATTCTCTCCCTTGATCAATTGTCTTGAGATGATGTTGCAATTGTCTTTAATTGACTTCAATCTACTCAACAGTTGTCTCTGAACTTTAGCTTTTCTCCCCCTCATGATGATCATAAGAAATATGAACATCATGCAAAATCTTCAGAAATATTAATGTAATGAATTTACAGTAGAGGAATAGAACAACAATTACAATTTCAAACATATTACAAATTGATTTTCTCCCCCCTCAAATTGATATCCTCTCCTCTATACTAAACAAATCTATATCACCCCCCCTCAAAAATTTCATTTTCTTTACAAAACAAAGTCGAAGCTTTTCAACTTGACTTGAGGAGAATGAAACAAATTCATTTGTGAAATAACGAGTCCAGGTCCACATAGGATTACTGTTTGCACAATAGACATAAACTATGTGACCTACGTTCAGCGCTGACGTGATATTAACACTGGTAGGATTTCCAAATAGTCATCGTGAAATCCTTTATCATTAAAGAATCACTCTTATTTGTTCCGGCTTAGTCACTTTGGACTAGCAATTTATAGTCACGCAGACTGTTAGACTCGATGTGTCCTAAAAGTGTATATCATCAGCTCTAGACACAATGTGCATCAAATGAAGTTAGAGACCGGAGCAACTGTCTTCCTTGTTTCAATATCAATAATATCCAAATGATAAATCGATAGAAATGTGTTATATCTTCGTGATTATTGAAACAGAAATCTTTTGAGAGATAACTGAGTAGTTTGTGGGGTTAAGTGCATGCGTCACTGGGTCCATGACGTCTTTTTCAATATCAAGTCGCATAGAGCTTGATAGATTATGTGGATTACCAGCCGATACAGTATAGGTAGGATTTTCTTTTCTTTTAATCCTTTCTCAACTCTCAGCACACAGTATTTTTCAACTAAGCTCCCTCCGGCTCACTTTTGAGAAATGAATTCAGTCAGCTTTATAGCAAAAGCATGATCTGATGCACCACCATCTCCTTTCAATATCAATATCCCTCTCATTTACATTTTCTCTCTGCTCGACCCTGTCAGTATCCCGTGATAACTGACACTTCTCAACTAATAAACCTAAAGAACTCTCACCCGCACAATCTATAGATGGTTTGCTTCTTTGGTAGGTCTTCCGGTTCTGGTTAGACCATAGAAGCGATATTTATGTCTATCACTCAGATTGGTGCATAATCAAAGTCAGCAGAAAGATTTTCAGCTTTGAAGCTCAAGGGATATCAGAGAGATTATATTCAAAGAATATGGGAGATATCAGAATAAAATAGAAAATCTGATATATGAAATGAAAAGAACCAGATTTTCTTGAAAGAATTAGCACTTGGGAGATAACAAAGAGAATCCATTATAAATTGGAAGCATTGTAACAAAGAGAATCTCAGAAGAAATGAGATAATGAACATCAAAGAGATTAGATCAATTAATCTCAATGAGAGATTCAGAGAATCAGAGAAAAAAAAAATTTCTTTTCAGCTCAAAAATTATCAAATATTTTCGTGAAAAATCACACACAGTTTTGAAAAATGTCATCGTCAAAGTGCATCTAAAACTCCCCCTAGAAATAAGCACACAAAGTTAGTAGGAGCAAAAAATTATAAAAATAAAACTCCCTCTAAATCAATGCAGCTCTAGAGTTGAATTCAGGGCAGGAATTCCAGAAATATTTGTCTTTCAGACTCGGGTTCTAATTTGAAATGATTAGAAGCCATATGTCGCAGAAGCTCGGGTTTCAGTCTGAAGTAACTGAAAACCATTAGCTTGGGTTCTGTACTAAAAAGTACAAAATCCAATTTCAGTGAAGATCGGGTTCTACTCTGTTGTGAGTAGAAGCCTCTTGAGATGAAGTCCAGGTTCTAGTCTGATATGACGAAAAGCCATCTTGATTTACCTGCAAAATTTAAGATTTATTTGGTATCCAAATAGATTTGGATCCAGACTTGTTAGCGCTCTTGGGTACCCATTTCAAAACGGGTTTTGGTACCCACTTGTACTTGGGTTTAGGTACCCATTGCAAGTTATAACTATCAGCTTCTTTTTCAAAAGCAGAAAACAAATTTTTTTGAGTATTTGAAAATTTAATATCTGAGTGTCTAAAGAAACTTGACTTTGAATGATTAGAATTTTCTGAACTCTTCTTCCTGAAAAACTGTCCAGTTCTGGCATGTTTTTGGTAAAACGTGGTTGTTTTCTTTAAAATGTTTTCTGATCAGACGAACCAGTATTTTCAAAAACTTTAAAAACATTAGGCTTTGAAGATTCACCTGTGTAAATCTTAACCGGAAGTTGTTCAATGATTTTGTCTTTGCCTTTATGTATCTTGAGAAGATACTTAAGTTTCAGATCTGAAGATGAATCAAACTTAGCAGCGTTAGTTAGATTCACTTCACTTTCAGAAGACAAACCAGAGAGATCAACATTGGATTTTAAACACACTGAAGAAGGGGTCTTAAACTTTGACTCAGCTGATGAAGTAAACACATGTAAAAGATTGTTCTTTGATTAAGAACATTTGTCTTTCATCTTCAAACAATTCAGATTTTGATTTAAAATCTTGTTCATTAAGTAATAACTCATGTCTTTCCTTCTCAATCAAATCTTTAGTTAAAGACAACTCTTGTTGAAGAGCAAAAATTTCTTCATTTTTGTTTAAAATACAATTCTGATCAGTTTGTTTTGTCTTAGAAAGTGTATCTTCAAGATCCTTAACTTTCTTGTAAAGATCAGATCTTTCAGGCAAAAGATATTTCAGTTGAGTTGCATTCTGATAATTTTCTTGTTTCAGCTCATCAAGTTCTTTAAGTAATTCAGATATTTTCAATTGATGAGTACAACTCTCAGAGTTTTGTTTTTCTTTTACGCTTTGAATTTCTTCATTCAGTATTTGTACGTCACGTAACGCCAAATGTTTATCAGTATTTAACTGAACGAGAATGTCGTAATTGTTCTTACGAATATTTTCAGATTCAGTAAGTTTGACAATCAGCTCAGACTTTGAAATTTGTTCAAACACACCATTATGAATTGCAGAAAAATGAATCTTCCAAGATCTTTTATGGAAAAACTGAGTGAATTCTGATAAAACTTTGAAAAACTATTTCAGTTAATGATTACTTGTGAAAAATCAGCTCTGAAATGACTTTTTGACTTTGAAATATCAGCTTTTCTGCAGAAAAATGCCCGTAACTTTTTTACCTCGAAAAAAAATGCCCGTAACTTTTTTCTGTTTAAGCTTCGATTTGACATATGGTAGGCCTTCTAACTATGTTCCAGTCAAAAGATATGACCAATTTAAGCAGAATAGGTCATATAGTCAAACTCGAATGATAAAAGAATGAAACTCGAATAGTTATGACTGAAACTCAAATGAAGAATGATAAAACTCGAATGATTAATTATGAAACTCGATTGATTAAGTATGAAACTCGGATGAAGCTTATTGAATCTCGAATGAAGAATGATTCAACTCGAATGTGAAGTGAAATGAAACTCGAATGACCTTGTAGTCCAACTCTGTGATCAACTCGAATGAAACATGAAGTTTCTCGATTGATGCTTTGATCAACTCGAATGAAACATGAAGTTCTCGATTAACTCTTTTATCCAACTCGATCAGTTAAGGATAAAACTCGAATTAAGCATACATAAAACTCGAATGAAGCATTCATCAAACTCGAATGCCTTCTTTATAAATCTCGAATGCCTTCTTTATAAAACTCGAATTACACTGAATTTAGTTATGCCCGAGTTTTATCATTTTTCAACAAAAACAAGATCAGATCCAAACTTTTTCAACAAAAATCCATGAAATGACCTCAAATTGATTTCGAAGGTTCGTTTTAATAGCAGAAACAACTTTTGTGAAATCACTTTGGCTAATTCTCGATTAAAAACCAAAAATCGACCAAAAACCTCAAGAACACACGCTTTTTCAAAAAATCTGAAAATTCTCAATTAAATTATGTGTGTTTGGAATTAAAATTTGATACTTATATCATTGAATTCGTCTTTAAAATTCGCACCTTCGATCCAAATATCAGAACATTTCATCCACAGAATCAAAATCCTCAATTGATTTTCGGATTTTCAAAAAAAATGAATATAACAGTGTTAAAAAAACGATTTCAGATTCAAAATTCACTCAAATTCAGCCATATTAGGCTCTGATACCAATTGTTAATTCACATTTCATGCAATTCAATCAACATTAAACAATTCATATGAACAATTAACAATCAAACACAATTTATTGAATGATTATAGAGAGAGAAGAATATTACATTGGAGGTTTCGGCTTTCTTGCAAAGCAAACCTTCTTTCTCTCTAAATCAGATTCGTATCTTTCTATTTTCCAATCGTACATTAACAGTACACACTCACACATATTTATACTCAATTATAACTATTGAGTATTTATAATTTAAACCCTGAACTTTTACAAATTAATTGTTTTCAACTCTATTATAATTGTACCCAACAAAGTTGAATAAATATGATATGTTGAAATTTAATTGAAAGGTGAAATAAATAAGGCTAAAATGGTTATTAATTAATAAGTAATATTATTATGAGTTTTAAAAATAGTTAATTATTAAATATGTGTATATATGATATTAATAATGTTTAAGATGTGTGTGTGTGTGTGTGTGTGTGTGTGTGTGTGTGTATATATATATATATATATATATATATATATATATATAATGTTTAAGTGGAATATATATGATATTAATAACTTAATTTGGGTATATATAATATTATGAAGTTTAGGAGGGATATATATGATATTAAAATTCTAAGCTAAGTATATTTTAGAGGGTCCAATTTGGTAATTATGGGTTTTTCATACCACTTTTGTCATGATTTAAATGAATAATAATATTATTCTTATCTTTTTTAATTATTATATTTAGAATATAATAAAAAAAAATAAATGCAAGTCATTATTTTTAAAATCCATAAATATTAATTAATATAATTAACTTCATCCACCATTTGTATTATCTAATGATACTTGTCATCGTAATCTTTTGAACATTTTTTTTAAATTCATTACTTGTTTAAACTAAATATTATGTATAATTAATTAATTAATTAGTAAAATAAAAATTAATGTTTTTTAATAAAATTGAAAACAAAATAACTTTTAATATATTGAATATTCTGATTTAATTTTCGGATTTAAATATTTCTCAAACACCTTTTACGTTTGCATAATACTTCCAATTTGCTTTTAGTTTGGTTTGAAGAGTATTTAAGTTATAAAGGATGTATTTCTATATATTTATTTAAAACAACTCCATCTCAAAAGGTTTATTATGAAAGAACCAAAATGTTTCTACGTTTTTTAGGTTTTCGTCCATCAATGTTCTTTTTTCAAAAAATTTCTCAAGTTAAAATTTTTTAACTTATGAATTTCACTATTAAAAGTTAAAACTCTATTATAAGGGAAAATGGCATGTAATAGTTGTGAACTTTCGACTTTGTACCGATTTATGTAGTGAACTTTTTTTTGTGCACATTTGGTAGTCAAAGTTTCAATTTTGTTCCAATTTGGTAGTTGGTCGACCTGGTAACCGGTTTCATCCGGTTGCAATGCCTACGTGGACCATTTTTAAATGACGTGTCAACCCGTTTTGATATTCTACCCGGTTTTACCTACGTGGCGGATCCGTTTTATAATATTACCCGGTTTATACCCGGTTATAACCCAACCCGGTTCCTTAATTTCTAAACGTCGCCCAACCCGGTTCCTTTCTTACATCGCCCCAACCCGATTCCTTCACAGCTCGTTCTTCTTCAGCAGGGTTTAGGGCGAAAATTAAGTTGTAATACACTCATAATCGAAGAACGAGCTGTGAAGGAATCGGGTTGGGGCGATGTAAGAAAGGAACCGGGTTGGGCGACGTTTAGAAATTAAGGAACCGGGTTGGGTTATAACCGGGTATAAACTGGGTAATATTATAAAACGGATCCGCCACGTAGGTAAAACCAGGTAAAATATCAAAACGGGTTGACACCTCATTTAAATATGGTCCACGTAGGCATTGCAACCGGATGAAACCGGTTACCAGGTCGACCAACTACCAAATTGGATCAAAATTGAAACTTTGACTACCAAATGTGCACAAAAAAAAGTTCACTACATAAATCGGTACAAAGTCAAAAGTTCACAGCTATTACATGCCATTTTCCCCTATTATAATTAGCAAACCGGGTTTTTTAAAAGTTGAAAACAATGTTTTATTAGCCAAATTTAAGTGAATCAAAAGGAAAAGTATTAACTTGAGTATTTTTTTTTTAGGGCTAATGATAAAAAATAGTAACATATTTTGTCATTTTTTTCATTAATAGCAACATTATTATTTTTTTATCATTAATAACAATAACTTTTGTTTTTTTATCAATATTAGCAATTTTTAACCCAACTAACTGGAAACTAACCGAGTTTCCAATTAACTTAGCTGACATGGATTTTTTTTTGCTGAGTTGGACACCCACGTGTATAACCAGATGTACCAGGTTAAAATTTTGGGATCCTCCATGGTGGCATTCTCCCCCACCGGCTGGCGAAAGCCGGCAATTCGCATTCGCAATTCTTACCGGAGCTGTGTCCGCAATGTTACTTCTTTGGGCCCTCTTCTTCTCCACTCTCGACTCAATCCCCATTTTTCTCTTTATCCAAACAAAATTCCTGCAATTGTAACAACCAACCCGACCAGACCTCCAACCTCAAATACGACCCACCCGTCTCACCTTCTACGACGACTCAAGCTTCGGCTATACCCTCGACAAACCCATCAATAATTGGGACCGAAAAAGACGAACCTGACTTAAATTTCACCCTTCATTCGATCCCAGGTCGCAAGAGCGAGACTTCATCGTCACCGGATCACGATCAACCCCATGCAAAAGCCCCACCGGAGACCATTTCTTGTTAAGATTTTACTGAAATAAAGTAGATTATTGTCGAATCCATGGTTACAATATCTTTTACAACAACGTCTTACTCAACCCCAATATGCCCTCATGCTTGGCCAAAATTCCGACGGTTTGGGCGGCGATGGTGGCACATTCGGAAGCCGAGTGGATAACTTGGTACATCTGGTTATACACGTGGGTATCCAACTCAGCAAAAAGAATCCATGTCAGATAAGTTAACTGGAAACTCAGTTAGTTGGGTTAAAAGTTGCTAATATTGATAAAAAAAATCAAATTATTGTTATTAATGATAAGAAAATAATAATGTTACTATTAATGGAAAAAAATGACAAAAGATGTTACAATTTTTGGTCATTAGCCCTTTTTTTTAATGGAAAACTAACATGAAAAGATATAAAAACACAGAAACATATTTTAGTTTTTTTATCATTAAAATATCAAATAAATATTATTTTATTATGGACTGAAAATAAAGACATATAGCAGACATGCCCCACATCATGTGTTTAGAATTCTTTCCAAAATTGGAGGTACTATTGGGAAACAGTTAAAAGTTAGATATTGGAATCCAACTGAAATCATATAGAACAAGAATCATATGGTATAGTACATAGTGGGGATCAGCTCGATTCCAGAACCAGACCGAACACGAAAAAACCACAAACCGACCCAAAAATATCTTGTTTGGTTCGGTTCAGTCATAGTTTTTTTCTCGGCTTTTACGATGAAAAATAAAATACCGGACCGGAAAGAACCAGCCTCAATGGAACTGAAACCGATTTAATGTAATTATAAGAATTGACCAATCCAAAAAATATATGGTCCAGTTCAGATAAAACGAATTTTTTTACTCATCTCTAGTATATAGTACCAATTGGACAACTAACTCGGTTCAATACGTTCCAGTGTTGTTTTATTCCACATTAATTACAAAATACTCTAATTTGTCTTTTTAAAGTAAAGTTTAACATGTCGACTATATTGAAAAGGGATAATTACGCCAAAAAAACCTTCAACTTGTCAGTATTTTATGCTAAAACCCCAAACTATTTTTCGTTGCATAGAAAACCACAAAAACTGATATTTGCTTGATAAAGGTCTTTACAATAAATATATGTGGAATATATTTTAAATTACCTATGTGGAATTCATTTTAATTGTTAAAACCAGTTTTCAAGTATTACGCATCATTTAAACCGTCGTTGATAAATTTTAATTGTACTTTTTAAACGAGATTACATTATTAACGGAGGTTTAAATGATGTGTAATACTTGGCAACCGGTTTCAACAATTAAAATTTATTCAACGTAGGTTATTTACCGATTCACGTAGGATTAATAACCGGTTATCCACTGATAAAACTTTAATATACTGATTTTTAATTAGTTCAGGATTTTCTATGCAACGAAAAATGATTTGGGGTTTTAATCACAAAATACTGACAATTTGAGAGTTTTTTACGCAATTATCCCTATTGAAAAAGAGCATGAACATAAACCTATCGTTTTCTTGTTTTCAAGTCGTATCGTCATGTGTAAATGGCATTTAACAGGAAATCGGATGGGAAGAAGAGTATGCAAAAGTCGATACCAAAAAACAATTAGCTGCATCATATTTCAACCGAAATCCAAACCCACCAAAGTTGCCTAGAGACTATGCAAAGTTGTATAAACCACGTCCATACACCCTACCTTCTTGGTTCACCGAAGAAGACCTCGAGTACTTTGCATCCAAATATCGAGCCAACGGATTTACAGGACCATTCAATTACTACCGTTGCTTTGATCAGTATGTAACCAAATCAAAACTTTCTTCAATTCGTTAATAATTTGATGATCTAGAGCTAAGATTAATTATTGCAGAAACTGGGAACTGACTGCAGCATGGGAGGGATCTAAGATTATGGTGCCGGTGAAATTCATAGTGGGGGACCTAGATCTTACGTATAATTTTCCGGGACAAAAAGAGTACATACACGGTGGTGGATTCAAGGAGACAGTTGTCGGACTGGAAGAAGTGGTGGTGATGGAAGGAGTTGGGCACTTCATCAACCAAGAGAAGCCAGAAGAGATCAACCACCACATTTACGACTTCATTAACAAGTT
This sequence comes from Centrapalus pauciflorus, assembly GCA_020465985.1. Taxonomy (NCBI): domain Eukaryota; kingdom Viridiplantae; phylum Streptophyta; class Magnoliopsida; order Asterales; family Asteraceae; genus Centrapalus; species Centrapalus pauciflorus. The sequence goes on from JAANYP010005153.1 coordinate 760,791, forward strand.
CTAAGTTGTAGACTTTGTAGCTCGCCAAGCCTCTGCGATCTTTCCCAAAAGTGTGTGTGTGACGTCGGCTCATATTAAAGTTATTCTTGTTGCACGAATAACTTCAATTTCTGCTCGAAATCAAGTATTCATTGTTTATCAACTGCATGTATCAAATATAAATCAAACAATCCATCTATAAATATGAATTAAATCAAAACCCCAACTCCAGATGCATTCGAATTAACTAATAAAACAATTTTGATCGTATGAACTATGAAAGATAATAAAACAAAGAGAGGGTACCATCATTCAGGGATCCACCATTCAATGATTGAACTCGCAACTTAGGATGGTTCTATACAAACACCCCCTTCTACTAATTATACACCGCTGCCTCTTAACATGAGGATGATTAAGTTTTAACCGCTAGATCCCACGTCATTAACAAAAAACACGTGAGATTAAAGGTGTATGATTAGTAAAAGTTTACAGAATGAATATGTACGTATAACAATGCCCCTGATCAAATATTGAAAGTTTAAGTCAATTTTCAAGGAGGTTTAGAGAGAGAGAACAAAAGGATAGCAATGTATATAGAACTCGTAAGCATTGTGAAAAGAATCCAAAATGCCCCTAAACTGAACATAATCATTCAAGAAAACCTTTCGAGTCCAAACCTCCAACTTCATTACCAAAAAAAGCATAAATGTTAACAACAAAACTTTCAACATAGCAAGTATGCAAAACAAGAACTAAAAGTTTAATCAAGAACATCATATCGAAAATTCAGATAATAGAACTTTGGAATGGGTTCATGGAAACCATTAAAGATGACCGCTTAGTTTCTGAATCCCCTGCTGTTTCTTCTACCTCTAGCCTTCTCAAATTTCCTTCCCTTTGATCTTACATAGGGTTTGGTGTGGCTGTGTGGTACACCAGGAGCCTTACCAAAGTGCTTCACTGCTTCACGAGAATTCTTTGGACCTCTAAGAAGAACCTATACCAAGCAACCAACAAACATATATATCACAAAACGTGGCGCTAGTAAACCTATATAGCATATCATGAATCTATCTCAACAAACTAAAGATATATAAACCAAATATTAAATTGATTTGGGGAGAACATAAGCACATCAATGTTGGGGTTGCATATAATTTTTTTTAAGGAAAGAAAGACGGTGAGCTATTGATTATAAAAACAAGACCTTCTTCATCAATAGTGACAATCACCAAAAGTTAAATCTACACTTAGAGATTAATGGTGTTGAATGATTGCAGGTAATTATCAGGTTCAATTTTTGAGGTCTTGAATGGTGAAATGCATCAATCAAGGTGGTTGGCATCAAATAGCAATACATCCCATTTTGAACTCCTTGTATGTTTGTATCTGTTTGGTGTTTCTTCTTACTTTCTAAGTTTTATCCAGCATGTTAAGAGATGATGTTTCTTTTTTGCTTTTTCTAACAAGGTAGGGTTTCATACCAGTCACTCGGTCAGGATTGTTTCTTACATTTTAGAGGCCCTGTGCAATAATCATAAGAGACCCTATAGATATCTTTATAAAGTTCATTTATATGATAAAGATTAATTTCCCAGTAAAATTAATATTCTTATCCTAAAAGATATACAAATTTATAAGGAAAGGTTGAAAGAGTGAAAACATTTGTAATGATATGCTACTCATTTAGGCTTTGTAATTGATAGACATTTGGGTCGCATTTTTTTATACATACATATATTTTGAGGCACTAACAATCTTGAGGCCCTGGGCCAGAGCCCATTTTGCGCCTGCCCAAAACCGGGCCTGATACCAGTAACATGGAGGATTTGTAATTTCTATTATTGTAAACTTTATATCATGTTGCACCTATAACTTTCCGCCTTTACACAAAAGAAAATATCTGTAAGACTAGATTATAACTAAGTTAATAGCTTTTCAATCATCAACAGCATACAATAATCTTTGGTTAGTTTGATATCACAAACTGGCATTATTCAAGAACAATTCTAGAGATAATAATCCAGATGAAAAGGGTGAGAAGCATTTCCACACATTATAGGTCATGCATCACTTGTACTAACCAACTTTACTTATTATGGTTGTTTAAAACACACAGAAACAACAAGTATAATAGTTCAAATAGCTAAGCATTTTTAATCACATGATTAACAGTTATAGCATAAAAACTAACTAATATCAATTGAGAAAATGAAAAAAGATCACATACAGTGTTCTGTCCAAGAGGAGCTCGAAGAGCCAGCTGATCAAATGTCAAACATTCTCCACCTGCCTTTTCAATCCTAGCCCTTGCAGTCTCAGTAAACCTCAAAGCAGTTACCTTGAGACATGGGATTTCATGCACCCTAACGTCGTCCGTAACAGTGCCAACAACCACAGCAATCTTATCCTCCTGATTAAACCAAATACACAATCATAACCAGCATCACATCAAAGATACATACATACATACAACATTAAAACTCAAAATTAACTAGTTCAATGTGAATACTTATTTAAAATAACCATTTAACACTATACTTTCCCTAGAATTTCATAAATATAAAGCAAGATAAAGCAAATCTAGTCCACTTTTACAAGACAAAAGTTCCACCAGTTCAACAGGATGAATTTAGTATTCAATTTTAGGCTTGTTAACAACAAATTAACCAAGCATATTAGCATAGTAAAGCTTTTCAACCATTAATACAAGCAAAATTCGTTAAAAATAAACTTTTGACAAAATTTACAGTCTTTTAATTTAGAAAAGATAATAAGTTCGATTAAAACAAAACACTATTTGTTTAAAAGACAAGTAATGAATAATCGATGAAATGATTTCTAGGTATACGGACGAATCGTAAATAAGCACCTTGCCGGACATGTAACGAATCAGACGAGAAAGCGAAATCGGAGGCTTGTTGACTTTGCTCATGAAGAGCCTCTTCAGTATCACAGCATTGAAGTTGCTTCCAGTCCTTCTCACCAAAAACCGATAGAGCTAAAAAAAAAATTTATAAAACAAAACATATATTTAAATTCCGGCATGTTCATCAATCATTATACATATGAATGTAAACAGAAGAAGAATTGAGTTATTTGTGTGAGAAAACCTTGACGAGAAGCTTAAGGTAGATATCATCGGATCTAGGGGCGGTTCTTTTGGTTCTCTTGCTCTTACCACCGGCAACAAGATCGATACCCTAGCAGCAAAAAACAAAGAAAACAATTAGTGATTTAGCAAAGAAACACGATCAGAAAGGTTATACGAAAAATTAGGGTTCCGGCGAATGGACATTACCATGATAGCGGCGGAGGCTGCTACTACCTGCAGAGAAATGTGGTGTCGAACGAAAAATCGGAAAACCTAGGGTTTATGAGCACAACGAACGAGTATATCAAGAGATAATGGGCTCTCAAAGGCCCAATATAAGAAACTTATTTGGGCTAATAGATGGGCCCTTTCAATAGGGTTTAAAGTCTTAAAGCATATAACAACTAACAAGGGATGACTTGGTTTCGAAACCGTTTTGAATTGGACTTAACTTGAATTACCTAAAATCAAACATGCATAAAATCTAGAATCAAAAATCGAGAACCAGTTCGAATATGAAATACTTCGGTCCGGTTCCGGTTATTTTCCGACTTTTAGAAAGAAAAAGAACTAAACCAGATCAAACCGAATCCAATGAAACCGAATTATAGGAACCAAGAACCGGTCCAAATATGAAATGCTCTGATCCAGTTCTAGCTATTTTCTGACTATTACAAAGAAAAAAATTGGTCAGACCGACGCCGATGGAACCGAATTATGAGAACTGAGAACCAACCCGAAAATGAAACGGTCTAGTTGCGGTTCGATTCGGGTAAAATGGATTTTTTTTCTCATCCCTAATTGCAGGAACAAAATAAGACTTTATTTACAACAATGTCACTTTGTCAAGATTTATATATAATAACTTACAATAATACGTGTTACTAGTTATATATAATTTAAGAATTTGAATGAAACTATCTGCTATTACACATTGTAAGTAAAATTTATATGTATAGTTTGATGTTGGTTTTAAATATTGGAATATAATATTTGATACTAATTATAAGAAATAAAATTAATATGATTTACAATACAAAATGGAGATACGATATCGAAATTACTTGACGAAAAGTAAAATACGATATTTGAAAAAAATCAACACCGAGACTCGTATTAGACATGATACTTTTAAAACATATTCAAGTTTGTATTCCAGTGTACAACAACTGAAGCAATGTCGGAGTTAACCAACTTTTTTGGAAATCACTGGAATTTTGTGTGTATTTCGATCTGGAAAAATGCAACTTTGCTCTCAAGTGTGTGTCCTTTTTCGTAAATCTCGTAACTGTGTCTTGATGCTTACTTTTTATCGTTATGTTTGGCACGCAACTTTTAAGTGCTTATGGGAGCTTGAGATTATGATACTTTGAAGCTCAAGCTAGAAACTTTGTTTGGTAAATTACTTTATGAAGAGCTTCTCAAAAACATAAGCTCCAAAATGTGAAGCTACAGGTATGTTTGGCACGGCTAGCTGGAGCTTTTGGGGCCTGTAGCTTTTTGAAATGGATGGAGCTTTTAGTTTTATAGATGTGTTTGATAAAAAATAGTTGTAGCTATAGCTTTTAGCTTTTAGTATTCAATGACATAAAAATACATTAATAATAATTAATTTTGTAACACCCCATAATTCATAGAACTGATTAACATAATTATCAATCATGTAACTAATTATAGTCCTATGTAAGGTTCATTACAGATATTAAAATTAATTAATTTGGATATCGAATTGTCAATACTCATGAAAAATGGAATCAATGTCGTTTGACCATAATATCGAAATTTAGCATTTCGGGATACCGGGTAAAAACCCAACGGAGAGCGACTTAAGGGGGGTACCCCAGCCCCTTCTTGTCTCCCCTACCTCTCTATTACACTATGGTCGAGATGCTTTTTAATCATGATTTCCTATTAACTAGTTAAAATCAACTTTCCAAACACCAAAACTCTTGAGGTATAGATCTTACTAACCTTGTGTTTTATGATTTCTACATGTTATTGTTACATATGAAATTTATGTATGTCATAAACCACTTTCTGGAAAATCATACATATTTCTTAAAACTCCATTATTGGAGCTTCGAGTATCGAAAATGGTGAATTCTAATTTAACGTCAGATCTTAAAACAAATCAATGGAAAACATCCTTAAAAGTAATTTCAAAGCTTTCCTCAAAGTTTCGAGCTCAATTGTGGCGTTTTGAGTTAGTTATGAAGTTTTCAAACTTTACATAAAAATGATGAATCTCAGAAAATGTGATGAAACTTCGAAATAACAACTAAAATATTTTATATGATGATTTCAAAATCTTCCTACCAAGTTTTAGCCTTTATAACAAAGTATATGATGTCTGTGAATTTTTATGTAATTAGGGGATTAAGTGATAAAAATGATGATTCATGAGTTTTTAATGATTTGACTAGGTTAATACCCATGTAATACATGAGTTAATTTTAGAAATTGATATTTATATATATGTATAATATAATAATTATATGAATAATAAAGTTTACTTAATTTTAGTTAGTTAGTTATTAAATTAACTCATGTTAGATTTGCATAGATTTAATTTGCTTTAAAATTTAAAAATAAAATCAGTAAATGACGTGGTAAAAGAAGAGAGCGACATGTGGCGAATTAAATGAAAGCATGTCATGTGTCATTTAGTTACTCTTTTAATAGTATAGATAGATTGGTTAAAAATATTTAGATACATGTATATAGAATCAGGTTCATCAGCGTACCTATGAGATTCCAGCGTACCCAGCGCACCCTAATGTGAATGATCATCCACATGTATTTTCTTTAATAAACATTATAAGACAACATTATAAGACTTTTTTTTCAAAAGGAGCAACATCATAAATCTTGTGAATGGTAAATAAAAATCATGTGAATGGTCATTCACACCATTCACATGGAGTGAAATGACCATTCACATGGATGACCATTCACATAAACATGCATTGAGCATTCACATAATTTTTAAGGACAGAGAAAGTGTGAATGTATATGAAATTCATATATCATGCGTATAACATTAAATTAAACATGGTATAAGAAAAAAATTTAAAAAAAAAAAAAGTTTTTTAAGGTTGGTACCTTCGGGTGCACTTGATTTCGAGGGGTACTTTTTTGAACCTGACTCCATGTATATAATGCTCATCAAATGTCCCTAAATGTAAGTTTTGAGACTTTTTTAAAGAAAGCCCGTGAACCGGAGGTTCTACCAGAGGTTCGATGTGTCACGTTCCCCTTGGGTGTGTCGCGTTCAAGCGTGGTCAACCTCAGAACCTCTCAGCCACCTTTAGAACATTTAGAGTCCGACACTAACATGTGTGGTTCCCCTCACTGAAGAAGACAGGGTCAGGTATTGATCCATCAACGTGTTGCGTCCGACCCCGATATGTCGTTCCTCCTGGTGACAGAATGGTTGGTTGGCTTAGTTATGCATCTTGAAAAAAAATAATTTATATATATATGGGTCAAACATTTATATTAATAATGGGTCATGCATATAAATAAATATGGAACGCTAAGGGGATTAATAAGTAGTGTCACATTTATATATATAAATCGTGACGATAAATGGATTCACCCAATGGGTTCGTAGGAGATAATATGACTTAAAATTAGATGTTTATAATATTAGGGCGTGGAGGTGGAGGTAAGTCTCTAGTCGAGGTTATGTTCGAGAGGTAAGCGTGGTAATTAAGAAGTGTGAGATGGTTGATTTTTAGGAGTATATCTCATTTACTTCATAATGTGCAAACTTATTTGATTATATGTTATTATATGCTTGCATGCAACTTTATGTACTTTCGTTTCGATATTATTGTTATGCTAAAATGCACTATGGATAAGGTTGCATATTAGCAAGACACGTTCACGATTAAAAAACATGCATATGATTTATGTGGGTATAAGGATTGATATGATAATTGTACTTGGCGGTCGGAGTTTACACGAGCACAACCATTTGTAAATCTTGATTGACGTTCTCCATAACTAAACAGGACATGATCAAGTGTCGGATTGACTAAGATGACCTAGTCATGACTTTGTAAACAATGGGGGCATGATCGGGCTCGACACCAAATATATATACGAGGCATGATCAAGTCTTGACTCCAAATCGCACGAGGTGTGATCAAGCTTAACTCCATGAATAACTTGAAAACGCAGTTCGGATGCATATCATTTGTTCTTGCTACATTTAGCTGATTGGTTTATAAATGATTTCTATGCTATCGATTATTTGTATGACTTTAAGATAATTTATGTCCTAATGAGATTACTCGTCAAACTATTGTTTACCCTGCGTAAAGACTTACTTTTATAGGACATGGTTGGTAAGTGGTAAGGTTCAACCGAGTCAGACTCCACATTAGGCCTCATCATATATGAACTAGCAAGGTCAAATCCACTTGGAATACATTACTATACGAGAAAGTGATTCCTTGAGAAGTGTGGATTGACTGGCGTGGCCTTGGCTACTCCTATAAATTTCATTATTATAGTTTTTATAAGTATCCAGATGAATGTACCGCTTTGGCCCCCTATATTAGGCTGTGATAGTTGGTGCACTTTGGTATTGTACTTTATATAGTTTTGATAGAGTTGTTGTTGGTAGCCCTCCGTAGGTATGGGTGCATCATCTATTTTGGATGACTGTATCGGTGATGCATCGGTATCCATACTAGCTTGTTATCCATAAGATGAACTGTAGTAATGGTAACATCGCGTTTTGAAGTTTACAAAATGATGTTGAAGTTTATAAATCATTGTTAAAATGAAATATTTAAATTATTTTGCATTTTAGATGAACATGTATTAAGTTATTAGAAATTTTACTCAGATAAATTGTGGATTAATATTGAAATATGGGTGTTTAAAAATGCATTGATTATTTGTGCATAAAACATATTGGCTTTAACACCCGTATTGGATAAAAATCGGTTACAAATTTAAATTCTTTTCAAATCGTTTAAAAATATGATATATGCTACAAAAAGCGAACAGATTGTAGTATTTAGTTTCAAACAACTGATCTGGTTTAAAATGAAACTGATTTAAAAAAATCAATTTTGAGATACCTTTCGTAAAAAGATGAAAATTCGGATCACATATGTACATCTACCATAAACCAATCAACCAAAGAGTAATTTTGATCAAAGGACTTTGCAATAATGCTAAAAAAACACAAACCATTTGAAGAAAAAATAAACAATGGCCAAATTTGTCAAATCAATTATAGAATACCTTTGACTTTGAAAACGATCGATTAACTTTAATGGACTAGATTGTGTAACTTGGTAAAAGCAACGAGAAAATAAAGATACGATACATTTGATGTAGAATATTAGTGGAAAAACGAGAGAAGATTATGTGTTTATTGTTCATTCTCTGTATATAATAGTTAATGATTTATTGGAAAATAAAAAAAAAATGGCATAACGTCATTAAAAATAGGTAAATTAAAATTTTGAATATGTTTGATATTTTAAAAGTTTGAAGGGATACATAAATTAAATATATATAAAATAAAATTATATTTAAAATGATATATATATATATATATATATATATATATATATATATATATATATATATATATATATATAGTCAGGTTTAAATAAGTATCTCTCGAAATCAAGTGCACCTGAAGGTACCAACCTTAAAAAACTTTTTAAAATTTTTTTTCACATAATCATGTTTAATTTAATGTTATACGCATGACATATGAATTTCACATAGATTCACACTTTCTGTCCCCTTAAAAATTATGTGAATGTTCAATGCATATTTATGTGAATGGTTATCCATGTGAATGGTGTGAATGACCATTCACATGATCTTTTTTACCATTTACAAGATTTATGATGTTGCTCCTTTTGAAAAAAAAAGTTTTATAATGTTGTCTTATACATGTCTATTCAAAAAAAATATGTGAATGATCATTCACATTAGGGTACGCTGGGTACACTAGAATCTCGTAGGTACGCTGATGAACCTGAGAATATATATATATATATATATATATATATATATATATATATATATATATATATATATATATATATATATATATATATATATTGTGAATACCTAAAAAATGCAGAGTACCGTGAGTACCTGTGAACACACGGGTTTCGGATGTGAACTTGCTCCGAAAAAAAGTTTTTTTTTGAATTTTTTTCATATTCAGATAGATACAAATAAAATAAGGCTATTCGTAAAAAATTATATACATTCACACTTTTTAGCATATTAAAAGTCATGTGAACGTGAAAAAACTCATGTGAACATGCTTAGTTGTGAACACACTTTCACAACAGTACAGTTCATGTGAACAAACACGTTTTCACATAGTTCTAGTGTGTGTTTATATGTGATTTTTTGCAAGTAGTATTGTATTATTAATTTAAACATGACTATGAAAAAAAATTCCAAAAAAAATGGTTTTAAGCGAGGTAGTCCGGTACTCCGCAATACTAGTGGTACTCATTTGAACCCATATATATATATATATATATATATATATATATATATATATATATATATATATATATATATATATATATATATATATATATATATATATATATAAAATCAGATTCAAAAAAGTACCTCTCGAAATCAAGTGCACCCGAAGGTATCAACCTTAAAAAACTTTTTTTAATATTTTTCTCATAACCATATTTAAATTAATTCTATACACATGATATATGAATTTCACATACATTCACACATTCTGTGTCCTTAAAAATTATGTGAATACTCAATGCATATTTATGTGAATGGTCATCCAAGTGAATGATCATTCACATCATTCACATGATTTTTTTTACATTCACAAGATTTATGATGTTGCTCCTTTTGAAAAAAAGTCTTATAATTTGTCTTATACAAATCTATTCGAAAAAAAAACGTGAATGACCTTTCACATTAGGTACACTGGGTACGCTGGAATCTTATAGGTACGCTGATGAACATGATTATATATATATATATATATATATATATATATATATATGAGATCGTTGCAGAATCTAAATTTAGTGTAGAATTGTAGAACCAATATCGTCCATAGATTAGATTAATCTAATGGTCTTGATTTAAAAGAGTCAAGTTTGGAATTAGTGAAAAAATGATTGGTATTAATGATATTTAAGAAAAGATTGAAAATAGCAAAAAAAATTGACATTAGCAAAATAAATATTTTTTTTATTTAAATTAAAATAACATTAAAATGATTAATTTTTATATCAAAAAAACTTATACCATAAAAACGAGAATTTTATGCTCTTTAAAACGAGACCGGTTATGATATGTCTTTTTTCGAAAAAAGTTTACGTGTTTATTTTTCGTTAAAAAAATTACCCAGACCACGATGCAATATAGTATGGCGAGATCATTCAGTATCGAAGGAAACATATGCAACACTGCATATACATTCAATATTAACTGAGCCAAAATAATGGTTAAAATTAATAGTCAAAGTTGGTAGATTTAACGAGAACGGTCATGATATATTTTTTTCGAAAAAAATTTACGTGTTTATTATTCGTAAAAAAAAAAAAAAATTTACCCAGACGACCATTCAATATATTATATAGATATCATTCAATGTCGAATTATAGTTTATATCACATATTCAATGTCGAAGTGATATTATATATTATATATGCAACACTGCATGTACATTCGATATTAAAAGAGTCAAAAATGGTCAAAGTGGACAGTCAAACTTGGTGGGCTACTATTAATTCAATGTTAATTGCATAATTATCATATTATCCCTAGTGTTATATTATTTTCCAATGGTTTAGATTGTATCTATAATTTTGCACTAAATTAAGGTTCTGCAATGATCCCAACCCTATATATATATATATATATATATATATATATATATATATATATATATATATATATATATATATATATATATATATATATATATATAGGGGTGGGTTCAATGGAAAACCACATGCATCGAGAAACCACAGGAAACGACATGTATTATAATTCATGCATCTGATTGTGCAACGTATCATATGTATTTAGTGGTTAAATCTTTTGATTTTAAGAAAAGTGATTAAATCTTTTGATTTTAAGGAGAAAATGTTGGAAAAATATAATGAAAACGGTTAAATCTTTTGATTTTAAATTCTTAATATATCACCTAAATTATCTCTTACAATTAATAATTAAGTTATTCCAAAAATGCACTTAATGATCCCTTATAATGCGTTGATGGTTGTTGTGATGCATTTAGTTTCCTGATACATATTAGTTTTTCATTGAACCCCCTATGTGTGTGTGTGTGTGTGTGTGTGTGTATATATATATATGGGTTTCAGTAAGAACCCCTCAATTCCGTGAAAACGTAAGAACCACTCCAAAATACACAAATTTAAAAATTAAATTAATTTATAACATAAAACAATTATTGATCTTATATATATATATATATATATATATATATATATATATATATATATATATATATATATATATATATATATATATATATATATTCAAGTAAGTACTACCCATTATGCAGCGCACCAGAAAAGGTACCACACTTAAAAGTAATTTTTTTCATTAACATATTTTAATTAACATTACACAGATGATATATAAATTTAACGCAAATCCAAACACTCTAAGTGCATGAAAACACGCATCACATAAAGAACGTTCACATACATTCAAAATTATGTAAGTGTACGTTCACATCACTTTTTAAGAGTTAGGAGATGTGAATGCATGTATGTGAAATTTACATATTATCTTCATAATGTTTATTAAAACATTGTTAGGCACAAAAAGGCCTCAGTCAAACCTGTTCTACATCTTAGGGGGAGTTTTTAATCAGACCTGTTTGATGCACTTGAAGGTATAATTTAAGGCATGTTAATGCCTTATTGAAACCTGATAAGTGATTTGCAATATTAGTCAAAGCTGTTTACCCTGTTGCATTTGTTGCAACTAAGGCAGATTGCCCAAGCTGTTCTATTCTGTTGAACAGGCTGGACATAAACTGTCTACGCTGCTTTAACCTGTTGAGAAGTTTGGACAAATTCTAAGTGTTCTGTTTTTTGTGAACATGCTAAACACTTTATGGAATATGTTTCCATGTCTTCATGTATTGTCTTGGACTACAAGATCAGTTTACAAAGTCGAAGACAAAGTGGAAAAACAGAAGCTGAAAAAACTGTCTACGCTGTTCTGTTACATGAAGACAAAGTGGATATTTAAAATGGGTGACAGACCATTTCTTATATCAAAATGGCCATAACAGAAGATGAAAGGTTTAAAGTTGACATTCATCTTTTAGTTAAAGCCTTCTACAACAGAGACAAAAAGAAAAAGACAAAGATTCTGCAATGTAAAGACAATTCTGCTTTGTCAGAACGTGCAGAAAAGTTGTTTTGTCTTTTGGAAAGACATCTCACTATCTCTAAGTCCAATGAGGAAGCTTCACTGATATTCTCAATAAGAGTATAAAAGGAAGCTTCTAAGGAATGTGAGACAACCAATAGTGTGATATTCAGAACGTGCAAAGAAATGTGTTTTCATGCATGCAAGTCTGCTTGAATAAAACAGTAACGTGTGTCCAAACTGTTCTTCTTCAAGCTGTCCATCTATCTGTCTTGTAAACAGTGAGTTAATCTTAGTGAGTATATTCATTGTATCTAGTCTGAGTGTGTCTTAGATTAGTTTAACATATGTTGTTTCTGTCATCTCAGCTTGAACCATTCCGCAGTTCAGACTTGTTTGTAATTAACACTTGTTGATAATATACACAAACATTGAGAAAAGTGTGTTGAATTTTAAATAGCTGCACTCACCCCCCTCCCTCTGTATAGCTTAGAGCAACATAATAGGGAAACCTTTTGAGACCTACAACTGATATCAGAGCAGGTAGAGTGTGTGTTAACTCATCTCTCATTCTCCCTATTTCCCCATAGACAACAGTGCTGCAAGCTCTTCCTCCTACTATGACAATGGGTTAATGGCAAAACCTCCCAAGTTCAATCATCAGAACTTCTCTGGTTGGAAGTGCAGAATGATGCTCTATTTGGAGAATCTGGATGTACAACTGTCAGAGATAGTAATGGAAGGTCCCTATGTGTCAACTTCTGTTACTACTATCACTCATGCCGCTGAAGGAGCTGTTCCTGAAATCAGGACATTTGAAAAGGCAAAAGCTCAATGGTCTGATGAAGACAAAAGACTGGTTGCTTTTGATGCAAAGGCCAGGAACAACCTGGTTATTTCTCTTCCTGATGATGTGTTCAAGCAGGTTGAGAAAATGAAGACTGCAAAGGAGATGTGGGATACTTTGTGTACCGTCTATGATGGTCCCACTATCACACTGGATAACAGGATCAACAATAACAATATTGTTAGACAGTATGAACTCTTTTTTGCAAAGCCAAAGGAGCCTCTCACTGAAACTTATACCAGATTCACTACTCTAATCAATGATCTCAAAGCTGTTAGGATCACAAAGGACAACTTAACTCTGGTAACCAAGTTTTTGGACATTCTGCCTGAGGAATGAAATTATTTTTCTACTATCCTAAGAAACTTAGGCACCATCAAAGGTATGGATCTTGTAAATATCTATGGGTCCTTACTAAATGATGAACAATCAAGGCAACAGAAAAGAAATGCCTTGGAGATGTCCAAAAGAGGTGCTGCCTTAGTGGCCAGTGTGAGACAACCTGCTGGTCATGTGTGTGATGTGTTCACACAAGCTGATCAACATGCTGATGATAAAATGAAAGAATTGTCTGAGGAAGAAGACTGTGAAGATCTTACTGAATTTGATGATGAGTAAATGATTGTTATGCTTGTCAAAAAATTCAATAAGAATAGGTTTGGTGGAAAGATGCTGCAAAAGAAGTCAGGTGTCATAAAAAAGAAAGCATTTGACAAAACTAAGGCTGAGTGCTTTAAATGTGGCAAAACAGGCCATATAACTGCTGACTGTGTGTTTAAAGCTGTTGGCTCAACATCCAAACCATACAAGACAAATAAGGACGATGGCTACAGGGTTAAGTACCTAATGACCAATGGCTAAGCTGAGAAAGTTGGAAGATTCAATAGCTTCCAACAAGCAAATGGGACTCATGACTGAGACATGTGACTGGGAGGAATCTGACTCATCATCAGATGAAGAAGATAACACTTGTCTGATGGCCAACACTGATGTCCCATCAACAAGCAATTTCAAAGAGGACCTGGCTGAAGCTGAGGCTCTCAGCAGCTTGGAGAACTAGAACCCAACAATGATGTATAAGGTACAAAATTTTATGGATTACAGTTCTGATGAAAAAGTTAAAATGTTTGAATATTTACTTGTTGATTTAAAAGCTGCTATTGAGAAGCATGATGCTTTGTTGTCTGAGATCTCCAAGTTAAAAACCGATCTTGAAATAAAAACTAGTAAACTGGACAGGTTCCATAAGTTGGAAACTGAACTTGATAAATTAAAACACATCGATTCCATTTTATTAGAAGAAAAGAGAGAGATAGACATAAAACATGTCATGCTTCAAAAAATTATTGACTCTTGGTACCAATCTGCACAAAAAGTCAATCATTGTATATTTAACAGATCCCTGCTCAAATCCAAGCCTATCTTGGAGGGGATCTTGATACAGCAACTTCAATTGTTGAGATAAATAGTATGGAAAAAGACTTATCCACTCTTGGTGAGCTTCCAAGTACTTTCATTCAGAGAGTAAATGGAAAGCTAGTCTCAACAAATAGGTTTGTCAGACCTCAAAACACTGACAGCTTGTGTGAAAAATTTCTAAAAACTGATGATGGAATGTGTTCTCCATCAAATCAGTTTGCTAAGTGCTCAACTGGGTCACACAAGCAAAAGAAGGGAAAACAAGTTCAAACTGCAGCTTTGGACACTAAATCTGTCAACAAGACAGGTTCTGGATCTAAAGATGATGGTAAGAAACCTGTTAACCCTTTTAATGCTGAACACTTTGAGAAAAAGTTTTCAAAAGGTAAGCAACCAACTTTCAACAGGGGTAAGTCTTATGTTGAAAGTAAGGGGGTGTTTGATAGCACTTATCAGAGGTAACCTCTTATTCGGTAAGAGGAAATACTGATAAGTGCGTTTGATATGCAGAAGACATAAGAGTCAAAATTCTCTTATTATGTCTTATCAGGATAAGACTTTGATATGCTACTTATCACCACTTATCACACCAAAAAAAAAAATACACGTCTCTCCCACCCCACCCCACCCCACCCTTACCTTTACCCCATACCTTATCTCACTCACCCTACCCCTACCCTACCCTATCCTAAACCCCCTACCCATACCCCACCCCACCCCACCCCACCCCATCCCACCCCATCCCACCCTCAACATACCCTACCCTCAACCACCTAATCTCACCCTACCCTAACTACCCTTAACTTACTTATACCACCCCATCCCCATCTCCACCCTTAACCCTACCCACCCCACTCCCATACTTACCCTATCCCACTCTACCCCACCCCTACACTAACCCATCAAACCTACCCACCCCACCTCACCCCTCCTTATCCCACCCCACCCTACCCCTATCTCTTCCCACCCCTACCCCTCAAACCTACCCACCTCACCCCTACCCTACCCCTCAAATCTACCCATCCCCACCCACCTTACCCCTCAACCTACCCACCCTACCCCTACACCATTACCCTACCCTATTTACCCCACCCCAACCCTACCTCTTACCATATTTATTATAACGAGAAATATTCCAACACTTTTTGATAAAATCTATTATTTTTCAATAACATATCTATATAACTTATAAACTTAGGTTAATTGGAAGTCAATAAACGTAACCTTATAAACTGAATTATAACTTATAAACTTTAATTGTTATTTGGTTCTTGAAAGCATGTTGGTTATATGTTTATTGAATGCATTTATGTTACTTGATTATAACTTATAAACTTGAATTGGTTTCTTACTTAAATCTTGTTAATGTTATTTGAATGATATTAAATGTTTACATAGATCACTTTGATTCAATGATATTATTCTTACTTGATATTTGACTTTAATCAATGATATCTGTTTGGTTTTGGGAATTAATATGTAAAATTAATAAAAATAACAGAATCAGATAATTTATAAGACAAACAGACTTATTGAATTCTCTTATCAGATCTTATTATCTTATCAGGACCACCTCTTATCAATCAGAAGTGGAATCAGACATCAGACAATTAACCTCTTATGCAATCAAACAGCACCTAAATCTGATGTGATTTCAAATAAGTTTGTAAATCATAGTGGAAAACTGGTTATAAATGAAGGTAAGTCTTTCAAAACCGGAAGCAGTGATTATGTTGATGGGCAACATCCATCACATCTCAGTAAGGGCAAAGGCAAAGCCATTGCTAAACCTGAGAAAGTTGGGAATAAGTTTCCCAAACCTGTGGAAGGACAAAGGCCAATCAAACTTCGTATATTTGATCTCTGCTCTCCTAAAAAGAGGAAAGAGGACACATGTAAAGCTGTTGCTGTTGTGCCTTCTACTCAAACTGTTGATTCTTATAAAAATAGTAATAAGTTTGCTAAACCTGCTGAGAAGTTCAACAAAAATGTTTCAGAATGTGTTTCTGGAAGTACTTCTTCCAAAAAGTATAAAAATAGAAAATGCTACAAATGTGGGAAAAAGACACATATGGCCAAAGACAGTCCTGAAACTAAGGACATGAGGCATGCTGACACTGCTAGTTCCAACATTGCAAAAACCAGCAGTGTTGGAAGTAACATGGTCAATGAGGATAGTATCCAAGTTGATACAATCCAGATAGAAAATATTAGTGTTGATCTTACTAGTCCATCAACAAATGTTGATGAAGAAGGATAACTCATCCCTATGATGAGTCCCCCTAAAAATAACTAATATTTTCTCATGACACTCTGCAGGTTAAACAACCATCCCAGGTTTGGTACTTGGACAACAGCTGCTCAGGCCACATGACAGGTTGCAAGGATCTGCTGAGTGATCTCAGGTCGGAAAAAGGGCCAAAAGTCACATTTGGTGATAATGTTCAGGGATCCACAGAAGGATATGGAACCCTTCAAGCTGGTGCTGCCATATTCAAAAGAGTAGCCTATGTGTCTGGGCTAAAACATAATCTTGTAGGCATCAGTCAACTGTGTGTTGCTGGCTATAAGGTTAACTTTGATGGGCACTTAGGGTACATACTGGACTCCCAAGGCAAAGTTGTGATGTGTGCACAAAGAAAGAAAGGTGTATATGTTGTGGACGTGAAATCTGCTGATCCCACAACTGAAACCTGCTTTATCTTAAGGAGCAATGTAGACCTAACTTGGCCATGGCACAAAAGGCTATCACACCTGAACTTCAAGAATATTAACAAACTCTGTAAGAAAGAGTTGGTAACATGTTTGCCTTCTATAACCTTTGTTAAAGATAAACTCTGCACAACTTGTGAGAAAGACAAGCAGAGAAAAACATCTTTTAAATCCAAGCATAATTTTTCTATTGACACTCCTCTCTTCTTAATCCACATGGACTTGCTTAGACCTATCAGTGTCTCAAGTCTATGAGGTAGAAGATACACTCTAGTAATGGTTGATGAG
Organism: Centrapalus pauciflorus; assembly: GCA_020465985.1. Lineage (NCBI taxonomy): Eukaryota > Viridiplantae > Streptophyta > Magnoliopsida > Asterales > Asteraceae > Centrapalus > Centrapalus pauciflorus. The sequence goes on from JAANYP010005153.1 coordinate 778,523, forward strand.
TTCTTCAGATTTAGATGGGTGATCTTTCTAAAGACCAAAGGAGATGCTGCTAGAGAAATTATTGGATTTATCAAAAAGATGGAGATGTTGAACTCTGCTCAAGTTAAGCAGCTTAGAAGTGATCATGGTACCGAATTCAGAAACAGTACTCTTGAGGACTTCTGTGAGGAAAGAGGGATCTCACAAAACTTTTCAGCTGTAGGAACTCCACAACAAAATGGAGTTACTGAAAGGAGGAACAGAACTCTCATTGAAGCTGCTAGAACCATGATGTGTGCATCGGGTTTACCTTCATCATTTTGGGCTGAAGCTGTCAATACTGCATGTTTCACTCAAAACAGATCCTTAGTGGTGAAAAGGTTCAACAAGACTCCTTATGAGTTAATCAAAGCGAGGAGGCCAAACATTAGTTATTTCCATGTGTTTGGATGCCCCTGCTTCATTCTGAATCAGAGGGACCAACTGGCAAAATTCGAACCCAAAGCTGATGAAGGTGTGTTTGTTGGATATTCTGTTATCTCTAAAGCCTACAGAGTATACAACTACAAAAGAAAGGTGATATATGAATCTATCAATGTCACCTTTGAGGAGACTAGGAGTGCCCCCACCAAAGCTGTTCTTGAATCAGTTTCAGGAGAGTTCAGCTTTGATGATCTCATGCATTCCATCAATGAAGAAAAGGACTCAAAAGCTTCCACTTCACCCATAGTGGAACCTGTTAATCACAATAGACATGATGATGACTATGTTGATACACCTTGTGTGAATAAGTGTACCGACACAATTAATACACCATGTCCAAAACCAATCAATGCTAATTTTCCTGGATCCTCTGCTGATGTGTTCAACAACAGAGATTCATGCTCATCAGGTGAACAGGCTCAGGATAACAGGGTGTCTGAAAATCTTGAAAGCTATTCGACAAGACCTGATGAAGATGAAAATGATATAGGGGAATCTTCATTGAGACATGATCCTAAGTGGATTAGGTGTCACCCCAATGATCAAATAATTAGTGAAATCAACAAAGAGGTACAAACAAGATGGGACAGCTTACGAAACTTTTGTATGTTTTCTAGCTTTGTGTCCCTGATAGAGCCAAAGAAAGTGGATGATGCTCTAAAAGATGCCAATTAGATCACAGCCATGCAAGAAGAGCTCAATCAGTTTGAGAGCAATAAAGTATGGAAGCTGGTCCCTGTTCCTAAAGGTAAAACCATAATTGGCACCAAGTGGATTTTCAGAAATAAGATGGATGAGCAATGTCATGTCATTAGAAATAAGGCAAGACTGGTTGCTCAGGGCTATAAACAAGAAGAATGGATAGACTATGATGAAACATTTGCTCTAGTGGCCAGGTTAGAATCAATTTGTTTGTTTCTAGCCTATGCTGCCCACAAAAGCATGAAGGTATTCCAAATGGATGTGAAGAGTGCATTTTTGAATGGTAAGCTGCAGGATGAAGTATATGTCAAGTAGCCTCCAGGTTTTGAAAGTGAACAACATCCAGGTTTTGTCTATAAGTTGGACAAAGCTCTCTATGGTCTAAAACAAGCCCCTAGAGCCTGGTATGACACTCTTACTGATTTCGTTATGAGCAATGACTACTCTAGAGGTAACGTGGATACCACATTGTTCATAAAGAAGGTGAAGTCTGATATTATGCTTGTTCAAATGTATGTGGATGACATAATATTTGGTTCTACTAATGAGTAGCTATGCAAGAATTTTTCACTACTCATGAAATCAAAATATGAAATGAGTATGATGGGTGAACTTACTTTCTTTCTAGCATTACAGGTTAAACAATCCTCAAATGAAATTTTTTTATTAAACAAAAGAAAGTATAATTTAGATCTTTTGAAAAAGTTTAATTTTGATCAAAGTTCTCCCATCAAAACCTCAGTGGCAACCAATGTAAAATTGGATGTTGATGCCAGTGGCAAAACTGTTTCAGTAACTGCTTACAGAGGCATGATTGGGAGCTTGCTTTACTTAACTACTAGTAGACCAGATATCATGTTTGCTACCTGTTTATGTGCTAGGTTTCAAGCTGATCCTAAGGAATCACATCTAGCTGCTGTGAAAAAATTCTTAAGATACCTAAAGGGCACACCAAGTTTGGGTTTTTGGTATCCCAAAGACTCCAGCCTTGAACTAATTGGCTATTCAGATTCTGATTTTGCAGGATGCAGGCTAGACAGGAAAAACACAACAGGTGGATGTCAACTCCTTGGTGGAAAGTTGATCAGTTGGTGTAGCAAGAAGCAGAACTCAGTTTCTACTTTTACTGCTTGGAGATGATCAGTTTGTGATGAAACATGCTCATCACAGTTTTGAACAACAACTTGGAACATCGGTTTTAATTACCTTTCTTCATGTTTAAGTTTATTAAATTATGTATTTATTTAACTTAATTACCTGCAGATAATGTTTGTTAATGTGTGTTAGTAGTTAAAAAGGGTCAAGTGGTCTGACAACCGTTCTGACATGGCAAACCATTTCGTTTTCCGTTGAAGAACATTTCAAATCAACCGCCCAAACCTTTTTCTCTCCTAATCACTCACATTCAAATCCTATAAATACCTCTTTCACTGTTCCATCTTCTTCTTCTCTACTGTTTTCATAACTACCTGAAAAACCCTAAATCGACTAAGTGTCAAGAAATCCTTCATCCTACTACTTTCCAAATGGCTCACCAAAACAACCCCCTGCTACCAGTATTCGTTGGTGACGATGTTCAAAATCATCCTTCTGTCACCACAATGCTCACTCTCAAACCCACCAACTACATAGCCAACCTAACCATTCCCAAAAACTATGTGGGAAAGGGGTATGAAAAAATGGTGGAGTTTCTGCAAGTTCATCCCCTGCACTATGCTTTGACTGCCTCTCCTGGTGTTCTATACCAGGAGATGGTTTATGAGTTTTGGTACACCTGTGCTTATGATTCTTCAACCAAAACCATCAGGGGAACCATCCTCAATGGGTCTCAAACCATTGAGATAACCACTGCTCTTCTCAGGGAAGTTCTTCATCTTCCTATTGCTGAAACCTATGATAAACCACAGCCTGAGGATGATCAGATGGGCAACCTGCTACGCTTCTGTGGCATAGCAGAACCAAAAGTTGGAGCTACATTGTTCAGGAGGGACTTATCACCCACTTACAGTTTCTTATTCGCCTCTGTGGTGATGTCTTTTGGCTGCAAAGTTGGTTCCTTTGACCAGCTTAGCAGGGATGAAATTCCCATAGTCCAGAAGTTTGTGGATGGGACTACACTGAACATGGCCAGATGGATTTTCGTGAATATGAGGAACTTGGTGCAGCAAGAACATCGCCCTGCTGCTGTAAGATACCCAAGGTTTCTAAGTCTAATCTTCAAACATGTCTGTGGTGAGCATATCTACAACTCTCAACCCTTGTTAACTACTGTTGCATTCCCTGTCATCGGGAATAGAGTCTTTTACACTCCAGTACTCAACAACGAGCCTCCTCTATCTACCCCAATGAGGAGGTTACTTGGATTGGTGGAAGGACCCTTTACTGTGAGGGTGGATCCAGTGGCTGCTCCCAAGAGAAAATCCAAATCCAGGCTCAAGCTGGTAAAAAAGGGCCTGGAATCGACTGAAGCTTAGTCTGTCCGCAAGAAGGCTAAAACAGTTAAGTCTAAGTCTATTCCATCAGCCTCAGTGGTTGAGGGGGAGCATACTTCTCACCCTGGTTCATTTGTTGAACCTGAAGCCTTTGTGGCTGGTGCCTCTGTGGCACCTGAGACCATGGAACAGGTTGACCCTCTTGTTCCTGACCCAGTCTCACCAGTCCAAACACAAATTCCTGCCACTTCTCCTCAATCCCCCACCATGTCCCAATACTCCAGGAGAAAATATGTAGCTAGGAAGAAACCATCATCCCATACTAGCCCCTCTGACACCTCCCAACAGGAGTCAGTTGACAAAGAAGCAACCCCTGCTGCTTCTCCTATTTTGGGAGAAAGTTCAGCACATTTGGAGCAGGCTTCACTCCAAAAAGAGTCCACCCAGAGTCAGCCTAGACCCTCTGGTTCCTCCCAACAGGAACCAGTTGTACAAAAGGAGACTACCACATCCACTATCCCAGCCTCTCAACAGGCTGAGAATATTGAAAGACAGGAGTCCACTCCACTCCATACTGAGTCCACACAGTCTCCACTTCATACTTCTCTTACACCATCTGAGTCTGCACGAGGTGCCAAAGCTGCTGGAATAGACCATCCAGCAGATCAGCCTCAAACTTCTGCTCCTGGTGATGCAACTGTCGTACACCAAACGGCTGTTGAAGGACCCTCATCCCAAGCTGATGAACCTGAGGGAATGAACCATCCCTCTGGTGAGACTGCTCCCCAAGTGCACATTCCATCATCAGGTTTCACCACTGATGATGTTGAAATGCACATCCCTTCTCCCCATGAAGAGGTGCCTGAAAACCAAGGTGCTAATGAGGGAACCACCCCAGGTCTTAAAGAAGGTGCTACAACACAAGCAGCATCTAAAAGGCCACCATCTCCTACCGCTTCACCTCATGATGTAGATATAGCCACTGCTGAAGGCCCTATTGACCCTTCCAAGCTGGGTCATCTAACATATGCCCAGGCTATGGAATTACTCTCTAACGTCTCCCTGCCTTCCCCCACTAATCCACAAACTCCTACATCTTCTCCATCACCATCACATTCACATTCACATTCCTCACCATCTACCCAATCCAAACAATCTACACATACTCCTCCATCCCCCAAAGATCTCCTTTGAAGGATCAACTATCTTTGCTTACCAACAAAGTTGGTTCTTTGGAAACCTCCATGACCTCCCTACCTTCTATCATATCAGACTCTGTGTCTGCTCAGCTTCAGGGGCTCCTTGATTCGTTCAGGACTTCCTTTCCAACCCCTGCTCCCCAAGCTGATCAGTCCTCTCAGCTTCTTGCACTCACTGCACAGCTGCAAACACTCTTCTCTACCCTCTCAACAATTCTTTCTACCCAACAGGACTCTGTGTCCTCCCTGGCAGCTGTTTCCCAGCAGATGTCAGCTCTCCTTGACACTTACACAAACACTCTCCCCTCCACTTTGGCCAGTCTGAACTGCTTAGTAGTCTCTCTGTCCAATTCTATATCCTCAAACCTTGATGATATGCAAGATTCTCTTGAACTAAATCTTGCACAACTTCAAAGTTTGCTGTTCACAGCTTCTGACAGGGAAGCTATTGCTCAGCTATCATCTCTTGCTACTTCCCACACTACCTCTCTTCAAACCTGTGTTACCCAACTTTCAGAGGTTATAACAACTTGGCTTTCTTGGTGCATAGCCTTGTTGGTTCTAAACCTACTGCCAAAACTGCTGCCCAGCCTGCTGGATCCGTTTCTACAGGCAGACCATTGTTGAAGGCTCTGTGCCATCTCCTTCAAAGGGGGAGAAGATATCTACCTCCAATACCAAGTCTAAGGGGGAGAAATCTTCATCTCCCTCTAAGGAGAAATCAACATCAGTGGGACAAGCAGCAGGTTTTTCCCAAACAGGTCCTACTGCAGATGTCTCCAAAACAACTGAAGCTGCTCAGCCTACTCAGGCTGGATCTCCAAACCCTGCACCATCTAAGGGGGAGGAATCCATTCCTGGGGGCAGACCAAGCAGAAGGAGACATCTGATCTTGGAGCAAACTGAAGAACAAGAGGAAAAGGAAACTGAAGCTGTCATGACCACGACAGCAAAAGGGAAGAGAAAAGCCTCAGTGGACCCTGACTATCTCAAAGCTGCTCAACTAAAATTTGACAAGGATTGGGACAAAGAAATGGGTCTCCCTATGGAAACTTATTATGAATTCAAAGAACAGCAACTTCGAACCATTGAAAGGCTAAAGAGAGAAGAAGCCTCTGCTAAAGCTGCAAAGGCCTTTGCATACAATGAGGTAAGAAAATCTAAAATGCTTTTCTTGGATGTTCAAAGGAAACTGCTAGAGGATGCCAATGAGTCAGTGGCTGAGAAAGAAGGAGAGAAAGAAAAGGATGCTCATGTCTCTGTGATCAAATCAAAGTCAGCATCCTCCTCAGCAAGAGCCCAAAAACACTTTGACAACTTGGCAAGGAAGAAATTCTTTGATGTTGCCAACAGAAGACTTGCCAAGGAAACAATTGTCAAAGCTGTTCCCATTTCAAAGAAAGGCAATCAGTGGAAAATCCAGATAACCAGGATAGGTGCTGAAGGTCCAGAACTGGAAGCATCTGAACACACTGATGTTGCTCAAATGGGGTACAGAGAATGGGTGGAATTGGCAGTTGCCCTGAGTCAGTCTAAGTCTGAAATTCGCTAAAACTATCAGGGCATATGTCAAGACATTAATGGAAAGAGTTAATAATCTTGGCCTGATCTCAGAAGAATGAATCAAGGGTACCTCAGTGGTTGAACCCAAGATAAAGGCCAGGAGAAAGAGGAAGGATACTGAGCTGGAAGAACTCCTGATTATGCTTGATCAAGGTATACTAGCTGCTGAGACCAAGGGAGTGAATCACAGCCTGCCCAGAGGAGTGGAACTTGAGGAAGACAAGCTTATAGAGGAAACTGAGTTTGAGGTATTTTTTGTAGATCCCCTAACAAAGAAGACGTGTTTCCAGAGAGCATCTGATCTGCATAAGGTTGGTTTTAAGCAGCTCAGAGCTTTTAGACTTGCCAACTCCTTCAAACAATCTTCAAGATGGAGAGCAGCTATCTAGGAACAGCTCAAAGGCTTCCATGAGAGAGGAGAGCTTCAATATCCTAACTTCATGTTCCTCAGAAATGAAATGGAGGAAATTGAAGAAACCAGGTTGTATTTCGACCAGCTGTTTGAAGACAGACCACAACAGCTTGGAGGTCCATCTACTGCTGAGTAGATGAAACATGGAAGCTGTCCATAAGTTGGACAGACTTGCCATTATTTGCTCCCACCATCAACAGTCCAAAGTTTTTGAAATTTTTCCTTGTACATGTGTTGTTCTTCATTACATTAGTTGTAATTTTCTTATTACATCAGTTGTAATATACTTTAGTACATTAGTTGTACTTTTGTAAAAACATGTGTTGTTTGCAATCAATATCAGTGTATATATAAACTGATCTTTTACTTTACTTCAATGTGTAATTTCATTTCAGGAATGTATATTGTAAAAATATATAGTAATTATTGATAGAATCAACTTAGACTGATTATTGAAAATAGGAGGAGATTGTTAGGCAAAAAAAAGGTCTCAGTCAAACCTGTTCTACATCTTAGGTGGAGATTTTTAATCAAACATGTTTGATGCATGTGAAGGTATAATTTAAGGCTTGTTAATGCCTTATTGAAACCTGAAAAGTGATTTGCAATATTAGTCAAAGCTGTTTACCCTGTTACATTTGTTGCAACTAAGGCAGATTGCCCAAGCTGTTCTATTCTGTTGAACAGGCTGGACATAAACTGTCTACGCTGCTCTAACCTGTTGAGAAGTTTGGACAAATTCTATGTTCTTTAGTTCTTTGTGAACAGGCTAAACACTTTATGGAATATGTTTCCATGTCCTCATGTATTGTATTGGACTACAAGATCAGTTTACAAAGTCGAAGACAAAGTGGAAAAACAAAAGCTGCAAAAACTGTCTACACTGTTCTGTTACATGAAGACAAAGTGGATATTTGAAATGGGTGACAGACCATTTCTTATATCAAAATGGCCATAACAGAAGACGAAAGGTTTAGAGTTAACATTCATCTTTAAGTTAAATCCTTCTACAACAGAGACAAAAAGGAAAAGATAAAGATTCTGCAATGTAAAGACAATTCTGCTTTGTCAGAACGTGCGGAAAAGTTGTTTTGTCTTTTTGGAAAGGCATCCCACTATCTCTATGTCCAATGAGGAAGCTTCACTAAGATTCTCAGTAAGAGTATAAAAGGAAGCTTCTAAGGAATGTGAGACAACCAAGAGTGTGATATTCAGAACGTGCAAAGAAGTGTGTTTTCATGCATGCAAGTCTGCTTGAATAAAACAGTTTCGTGTGTCCAAGCTATTCTTATTCAAGCTGTCCATCTATCTGTCTTGTAAACAGTGAGTTCATCTTAGTGAGTGTATTCATTGTATCTAGTCTGAGTGTGTCTTAGATTAGTTAAACATCTGTTGTTTCTGTCATCTCAGCTTGAACCATTCCGCAGTTCAGGCTTGTTTGTAATTAACACTTTTTGATAATATACACAAACATTGAGAAAAGTGAGTTGAATTTTAAATAGCTGCATTCACCCCCCCCCCCCCCCCTCTACAGCTTAGAGCAACATAGTAGGAAAACCTTTTGGGACCTACAAACATGTTTATGAAAAAAAAATTTAAAAGTTTTTTGAGTTAATTACAAAAATGGTCCCTGTGGTTTGTCCTAAAATTTGGATTTGGTCCCTGAACTTTTAGTTTTGCAAAAACGGTCCTTATTTTCATAGTTTGTTTGCAATTTTGGACCCTCAACCTATTAACTTTTCTAATATGACCAAATTACTCTTATTTTGATGCAAACTATAGGGACCATTTCTATAATTAATTTGTTTTAACTCTTTTATATTCTTAATTAAATAAATTATTTTTTAGTGTTACTTAAATTTAATAAACTATAAAAAATAGAAAGAATTATTTAATTATTTATGTTGGTTCATAAATGATTTAGATATTTTTAGTCTTAATTAGTTTTTAATTTACTATAATCAAAATGTAAACCAATCAAAATTTATAATCGAAAAAATCATTTATGCTTAAAAATTATTTTTTAAAGGTTTCATAAATAAGAAATTTTTTCTCTATAATTATTTATATTGGTTTATACATTTTAATAAAAAATATTTATGTTGATCAAACCACAAAGATCATTTATATAATTGACTCTACTTTATTTTTAGTGTTAATTAACTTTAACAAATTATAAAAAAAAATTTATTTATGAGCCAATAGTTTAATTAAAGTTAAAAATATTAAAGAACTTAAATAAATAAAAATTCAACGTTTAATTTGACCGAGTTAAAAAAAACTTCCAAATGGTCTTATACAACTCAAATTTTTTTATTTAACGTATCAATTATTTTATCGTTTTAATTTTAATTGACACCAAAAACGATTTAAAATTTTAGGTCCATATAACATTTTTGAGATTCATGATTAACAACTTTAATAATCAAACTTTGGTTTGTTAGACCTTTACATAAAAATCAAGAAATATAAATAGGTTTTTAATCTTTTTTCGTCTTTCAATTTGACTTTTCATTTTAATCTGATTAAATAAACACCTTTGTCATTATCACCTTGCTTTGATACAAATGTGAACGGATTATAAAATATAATCTTTTAGCCGATTTTATTTAAGAAGAAAGTAAAATATATTTGACCAACAAACATATTTTTATTATAAATTTATGAAACAACATAAATAATTATAGAGTCAAATATTTTTATAATATTTTATATACGAAACCTCTAGAAAATAGTTTCTAAACATAAATGATTTTTTTTAATTATAAATTATGATTGGTTTACACTCTGATTATAGTAAATTAAATAATTAATCAAGACTAAAAATATCTAAATTATTTATGAACCAACATAAATAATTAAATAATTTTTTTTTATAGTTTATTAAATTTAAGTAACACTAAAAAATAATTTATTTAATTAAGAATAAAAAAGAGTCAAAAAAATTAATTGTAGAAATGGTCCCTATAGTTTGCATCAAAATAAGAGTAATTTGGTCATATTAGAAAAGTTAATAGGTTGAGGGGCCAAAATTGCAAACAAACTATGAAAATAAGGACCGTTTTTACAAAATTGGAAGTTCAGGGACCATATCCAATTTTAGGACAAACCACAGGGACCATTTTTGTAATTAACTCTTAAAACTAATTATAACTAAAAATATCTAAATCATTTATGAACCAACATAAATAATTAAATAACTCTTTTATTTTTTTATAGTTTATTAAATTTAAGTAGCACCAAAAAATAATTTATTTAATTAAGAATAAAAAAGAGTTAAAAATTAATTATAGAAGAATAAAAAAGAGTTAAAAATTAATTATAGAAATGGTCCCTATAGTTTGCATCAAAATAAGGGTAATTTGGTCATATTAGAAAAGTTAATAGGTTGAAAGACCAAAATTGCAAACAAACTATGAAAATAAGGACCGTTTTTGCAAAATTGAAAGTTCAGGGACCAAATCCAAAATTTAGGACAAACCACAAGGACCATTTTTGTAATTAACTCAAGTTTTTTTGAAGGTGATATCTTCTGGTGCACTGCATAATGAGTGATACTCTCTCGAACGATATTCTATATCTGGGTTCCGATAAGAACCCCACAATTCCGTGAAAATGTGAGAACCACTCCAAAATGCACAAATTTAAAAATCAAATTTACATCATAAAACCATTATTGATCTTCAATATTAATAGGCTAAGGATCCATTGATCACCATTTATATATTTAAGCACCGGTGAGCACTAATTAAAATAAACATGTATACATACAATCTTTACATATACAAGCTTTGAAATAAATTGAATTTAACTTTTTAGTAGGTTTATAAGCTTTAATATGCACAAGATTCATTAGATTCATTATATTTTCATGCTTTTATATATACAAGTTTCATTAGGTTCACTGCATTCATAAGTTTTAATATACACAAGGTTTATTAAATTGATCACATTCAAACTATGTAAATAAGTTATGTGTAACATGCAAATGTTTTAATTGATGCTAATTTGTTAAATTTTTATTGATGCTCACGATGTTTCTTAAATGATCCTCATTCTTTATATATATATATATATATATATATATATATATATATATATATATATATATATATATATATATATATATATATATATATATATATATATAGATTAAGCATCTTTAACTCGTCAAAAATAAAACACCACAAATCTTAACTTGGTAGATAGGATAAGTTGGATCGTATCTACGAAGAGCATGTGGATATCAATTTTGTTTCACAACTAGCGTAAGAACTAAAATTAATTTTGATTAATCAAACTTTAACTAAGAGCACAACTATATACTAAAACTTTATAATTAAAGGTGTAGACTTTATAAATAAATAAAATTAGAAAACAAAGAACATATTAGAAACCTAGTAAAAATGTCAATGACTTCGGGTTTAGGGTTCGGATGGATGAATGTAACAATCAAATTAATCATTCACAAAAGACATAGTCATGGCAATCAATTTAATCAAAACCGTATTTTCGGCACGAATCATGTTGCGTTAACCGCCCGTCTTAACTCCTAAACTAGGATGACCTCGACACGAGAGGTAACTTGGCTACGATGCGTGTTCCGATGAAGTAATGATCAAAAAGAAGGAAACAATCACATTCGTACTATTAAACATGAAGAACTTGAATTGAATGCATTGTTTGTTACAAAGTAAAACCAAATCAAAAACATGAGAACTTAACTAATGGTATTTCCAAGAACGATTGTTGAATGATATGTACTTCATCTTTATTGGAATCTCCATCTTGATCTGAGATATCGCCTTCATAAATATGGAACGTTAGATGATGGAGTGGTCGGAGATGGAAGCGAAGCCGAAAGCCTAACTCAAGCCACCGACCTTAGGGTAATACATGTTTCCCAACCGAAAGGAACTTGTGAAGAGTTGAATGATCAAAGGGATTCCCTTTCCACGCACCCAAGACCTCTTATTTATGGTTTTTAGGCGTCCTAGGGCTTCCATAGGGTTAGTAGCCGTCATGGGCTTTTAAAAGTAAAACTTTGTGACAGATCGTATGGGCGGATTGATGGGTTGTTGAGCGGATTGATTTGCTGAGACTCCGAACATTCTACTGAGTACTTCTGATCTCTGACAGATTGATCATCTTCTGGAAGATTGATCCACTGACTTCTTATCAAGTCTTTCAACTCCAAACAACACCATTTTTGGTCATTTGCTTCCATCACGTGTTGCAAACAAAATACTTATAAAGGTAGCTTATTTTCTACAAAAGAGATGCATTCACATGTAAAATGACCTGAAAACCTTCATGTAAAATGCATCAATCATATACATACATACATACATACATACATATATACATACATATGCACCGGGAATCAAATGGGAACCAAAAATACATTAAGGACGTTTTAGGAATGCTAAACTTGTAATTTATATTTATTTATAATTAAAATATATTTTAGAAACATTTAAAATAGAAGGAATTAATTTAGATAATTAAATCATTAAATTAACAAAATAACAAACATTCTATTTATCCCTCCCACATTCTCTCCCTCACCCAAATCTCTCCCCCTCTCTCTAAATCCGGCGGCCGGCCACCACCCCCTCTCCCGCCGGCCACCACCCCATTGCCACACCTCTATCTAAAGTCGGCGACCACCACCCCATGCATAACAGCCGGTTCACTGTGCAGTTTAATGAAGATGATGATCACCCTTATCTCTCTCCTCCTTTCTCTAAAGCCGGCGGCCACCACCCCCTCTCTCGATGGCCGCCACCCCATTGGCATCCCTCTCTCTAAAGTCGGCGGCCACCGCCCCATGCATAGCAGTCGGTTCATGGTGCCATTTTAATGATGATGATGATGATGATGATGGAATGATATCGTTTAAAGGTATAGTTGTTTTTTTATGCATTTTCTTTATGGAAATTTTTGAAAGATTAATCGTGTTTATCCGATGTTTATGGAAGACGAATCTGATGCATCATGATTTTTGATGAATCCGATGAAGATGCATCATCTTGGATGAATATGGCCGAGATGCATCACGAAAGAAGATGTATCGTGTTTTTTAAGGCCGAGATGCAATACGATGAAGATGCATCGTGTTTTGAATATAAATCCGATGAAAATGCATCACCATTTTGATGATGCATGATGGTGAGACGAAGAAGATGTTGAACATGACCGAAAATGAGGATGAAGAAACCGAGATGCATCACAAATTGAATGATAAATATTAGATGCATCGACATCAAATCTCTTTTTTGAATTTGTTTTAGATTTTGTAATTTTGGAAGTGTATCAATTAATATTAATTACCATTTATTGTTTAGGTATTGATTGAATATTTAATTAATATAAAATTAAATTTTATTTGACTAGTATATTTATTCTTCCCAAAATACCCATATGCGTACCAAATACATGCATCGCGTGATGCATCAATGACCATTTAATCTAAAGGTCGTGGTTGGTTCTTTTTTTGGTTCCCGATGCATATGGTGCCCCGTAGAACCTGACTATATATATATATATATATATATATATATATATATATATATATATATATATATATATATATATATATATATATATATATATATATATATATATATATATATATATATGGGATCATTGTAGAACCTAAATTTAGTGTAGTTTGTAGAACCAATATCATCCATAGATTAGATTAATCTATTGGTCTTGATTAAAAGAGTAAAATTTGGAATTAGTGAAAAAAAGATTGGTATTTGTGATATTTTAATTCTTTGAGGGGTAAAAAAGAAAAAGATTGGAAATAGCAAAAAGATTGACATTAGCAGAATAAATATCATTTTTCTTTAAATTAAAATAACATTAATATGACTAATTTTTGAATGAAAAAAATTATACCATGAAAACGAGAATTTTGTACTCTTAAAAACGAGACCGATCATGATATATATTTTTTTCGGAAAAAATTGACGTGTTTAATTTTCGTAAAAATTTTTTACCCAGATCACGATGCAATATATCATGGTGAGATCATTCAATGTCGAAGGAACACTTGATATCGTATATTCAACGTCGATGCAACACTGCATAATACGTTCACTATTAACATAGCCAAATAATGGTCAAAATTAGTAGTCAAAATTGGTGGATTATAACGAGAATGGTCATGATACATATTTTTTCAAAAAAATTTTACATGTTTATTTTTCGTAAAAATATTTTTTACCCAGACGACCATTTAATATGTTATATAGAGATCATTCAATGTCGAATTACAGTTTATATCACATATTCAACGTCGAAGTGATACTATATATCATATATGCAACACTGCATGTCCATTCTATATTAAAAGATAAAAAAAAAAGTCAAAGTGGACAGTCAAACTTGGTAGACTACTATTAATTCAATGTTAATTGCATAATTACCATCTTATCTCTAGTGTTATATTATAATCCAATTGTTTAGATTGATTCTATGGTTCTGCACTAAATTAAGGTTCTGCAATAACTCCAACCCTATATATATAGGGGTGGGTTCAACGGAGAACCTTAATGCATCGAAGAACTTTGGAGAACCACAATGCATCGCTAGAAAATCGTAATGCATCATGCAAAAAGTCGATGCATCACGCGAGAGTTTGATGCATCATGTTGAAATAATAATGCATCGCGCGGGAATTGTGATGCATTTGTGGTGGGGCATGGATGTTCTTCGATGCATGGAGATTCTCCATTGAACACACACACACACACACACACACACACACACACACACACACATATATATATATATATATATATATATATATAGAGAGAGAGAGAGAGAGAGGATCATGTGAGAAGAAACTAACGGTGAGAAGAGGTGAGAAGTAACCACAGCATGCCACGGGTCATTAGTTGTTATTTATAATTAAAGGGCAAATTAGGAATTATGTATATTATTTTATTTTAATAAATATATATTAAATTTCAAAGTCAACTACACAAATCATATTTTACGGAAGATCTCAATCTAATTTTAGTTAATATTCCTCACATTAAACTCTTTCCTAAATTAATTAATAAGGACCAATTTCGTTTGATTCATCCCATTTTGAAAGTCACTGTGATTTGTTCATTGTATCATGTCATTGTCATCCTTTCAAGTTTAGATATGTCGGTTGATTCATCACATTACAACCTTACTTTATCTGGTGAAGATGAGCATCACGACGTTGAAATTGATGATGAACAACACGATGCAGATCATGTAACACTTGATGCTGGGAGTGATGATGAACCTTTTCAACCACATTCGGATCACGTAACAGACGATGAAGAAGCTATACGTGAACCATATCACTATAAGAAGTTGTTTAATTCATTAGCTTATTACTGGATTGCTCGATATGTACATGGTATTTACCATATCCAAATAAAAGATATATCATTAATTATGCCCCGGCCCACATTTTGTTGTTGTAACAGATGGTCCATTACACCACGAATCTACAATGTACTATGTTCCCAACGTTGTTAAGAAGCCGTATCTTCACCAAGAATTTTCTTCCATCGGTGATGCACTTAAATTTTATAAATCATATGATGCTAATGCTGGATTCGAAGTTAGGAGATCGATTGGCAGCGTTGGAATGACTGGCATAATTACCCATAAATATTTTGTATGTAACAAGCAAGGATCCAAACGATCGAAAATTTCTCCAATTGTTTCACAAAAGAACCGAAAAACACGTAATCGACCAATTTACCGAACCGGTTGTGGTGCTCGATTATGTGTTAAAACAATTGATGAAAAACAATATGTCGTATATGACTTTATTGAAAAGCATAACCATCCTCTCGTTCCGAAATGTGATAGCATGTTTATGAAATCCAATAGGCAACTTACTTACTCGAATAAAAGTTTCATATATGATGCATCATAAATAAATATTGGACCATGTAAGGCCTTCAAGGTTTTAAAACAGACATGTGGTGGATTTGACAAGGTCGGTGCAACCGTCACTGAATCGAAGAATTTTAAAAGAGATTTGAACTCGTTTATCGGAGGCAACGATGCACAGTTTGATGTTGATATGATGAACAAAAGGAAAAACTATTTTAGGATTTTCATTTGATTATTATCAAGTTGTCGATGGGTCATTAGCTGGTTTGTTTTGGGCTGAAGATGCAGTGAAACGGAATTACAAAGCATTCGGAGATGTTGGTTTCGATGCAACATTTCGTACCTACAAAACCCCCTTACATTATACGTGCATGAAATGCTTTCGATCTGAACTTTTATAGATACTGTTTATTTCTATTTATATAACAATGTGATTTTTCATTTACATATTCGATGATATTCGTACCATTTACTGGAGTTGACAATCACAAGAGATGCATAAAATTTTGGTGCTGGTTTTTTAACTAGTGAATCAATTGAATCATATTCATGACTTTTACACTCATTCAAGGATGCATTTATCAAGGAGCCTAGTTTTTGATTACTGATCAAGACCCTGCTATTAAACAAGTCATTCCATTGGTTTTGAATAGTGCAAGGCATCGATACTGCATGTGGCATATATCAGACAAGTTTACAGAAAAGGTAATATTGTAATATATTAACAACATAATGAAACTATTTGATCTCTCAAATTCTTGTTTACTTCTAATTTGTAAATTTCGAAATGATCAATAGGTCGGTTCGGAAACATGTAAATCTGGGTTTTTAAAACACATCCATGACTTTATATGGAATGATTCTGCAACACCCGAAGAGTTTGATATGAAATGGTCATTTATGATTACTGAATACGATCTTGCTGGAAAAAAATGTTGGATTGTTATTTACAACACAATGTTTAATTGGTCTCCTGCGTATTTTCGTGATTGGCCGATGGCTGGATTGATGCGCACCTCATCTAGATCTGAAGGAGAGAATTATTTCTTTGGATTAATTTCGAACTCCGATCTGCATCTTCTCGAGTTCATGATGAATTTCGATTTTGCTATTGAGGCACAAAGAGTAGCACACCAAAGACTGGAATACGAGTCGCGTAACACTTCACCAGAGCTTAAAGTTGGCATACCAATTGAAAAGCATGTTGCATGTGTATACACGCAATCTATTTTTATGGACGCGCAGGACGAATTGATTGCGTCAATAATATCATGCTTGTCATACAAAGTTACCGATATTGATGTAGGGCAAATATATTACATCAAGGATGTCAACAATAATGTTAGGTTATCAGGAAACTTTGAGGTTACGTTCTAATAGCTTTTTCCTACTCCCAATTGTATCGACATACACTTCAATATTCACGATACATGTAACTTATTAAAATTGAACTGTTATCTATTTTCTCAACAAAACAGGTTGAATACAAAGTTGACGACCATAACGTTGATTGCTCATGCAAGTTCTTCCAGCGCCATGGATACCTTTGCCGACATTACTTCTATGTATATCGAATGGAAAAGGTAGATTTTATCCCTTCACAATTCATAAATAGGAGGTGGTCAAGAGGTGCTGTCCCAACTCCATCGGATACCCATGATAGTCACATTGCTCATTAATTTGGACACAAAAACAATGTCAAATCATGCGTTCGTGAAATCAAGTATTGGGTTAATAAATCTATCGATCGGCTAGTTTCTGACACTGAGAAGCTTTCATTGTACAAGGACAAGCAAAAGAGTTTATATGATGAGGTTGAAATCGACACTGAATCCATCCCTCCTAATAAAAATAATCTAGCCATCGAACATTTTCTTGGTGTATCTCAACCAGACGAAATACATATAACAGTGCCAACTGGAATAAGGAACAAGTGTTGTGGTTCAGGGAAAAAGAGATTATGTAGTGCGAAAGAGGTGGCAATTGCAAATTCGCAGAAACCGCAAAGGCTATGTTCGTGATGTCACGTGAAGTCAGACCACGATGCTCGTAATTGTCCAACGAAGAAGGATAGCTGCAACTAACCGTGTATTATTTAGATGGGAAGCTTCAACTTTTATGATATTAGTAATAAGATATTTATATTTATATTTCTAGTAATGGGAAATGTTATGTTTGAATTCTTTTTTACATTTTTATACCTAAAAAAATGATGTTGCACCAACTCACTATATCACATTTTTCTTATATATTTATGTTTGTAAAACTACCAGACATCATCGTTGTTCAATATCTTTATATACTAATTTTTATTAAAACTGTATCACAAAAAAAGATGCAAATCTTGGTTATTGGTACCATAAACTTTTATGTGGGCCGCAGACCCACCTTTTAAAATTCACCCATTTAACCTAGACACTCCTTGGCGCATCCTATATAGACCATCAACACTCAAACTCTAAAACCACTTTCATCCTCTTCTCTCAGCCTCCCATCCTACAGTGCAAACTAACGATTCAGAAGATGCTGTTAACATCGGATCATCTACCAAGTCTTTGCCACCCACCCTCACTAACGAAACCCTAAAATCTGCCGCCGACATAATTCAAAAAGACGTCGACGAAGAAGCAGATATTTTTCTTGCATATGAGACCATGTTTGAAGCCATTAAGGATATGTTTAAAAGCCAAACAGATGCGAAGGAAGCCTTACTATCTCACATGGACATCCATGGTTGTGATGCACTGGCCGATGTTAAGGGCGATACATGTAAGTGGATAGACGACCAAAGGTTTGAAACAATGATCCTTTTCCATCGTCTCGAAAGCATCGTTGATTGCAAGCGTCGGTCTACATTAAAGAAACGGGCGTTTCTTGCAACTTTTGAATGAAGACACTATTATTTAGTATTGGAAGCATCAACTTTTATGCTATTAGTAATACAATGCTTATCTTTATTTTCTAGTAATGGAAATTGTTATGTTTTGAAGTTTATTTCAGTTATTTTATATCTACAATATCCTTCTTTTGTGCTTACTCACTGTATCATATACGGGTCTTCTAACACACATATCGTTCAAAGCTTTCTTTGCAAATGACCAAAACACGCAATACTATTCGTTATATAAGTTCCAGATTACATTAATTAAATTTAAACACTAGTCCAAAAAAGAAACTAATCACATCCCAAAATATATCATATTTCACAATGATACTTTGCAATTGGGTTAGACAACCAAGATATTTGTTTGCAAAAGCATTGAATAAAATATTGTTTTTTTTTACCTACATTGGGTTATGTAAAGATTCATATCTACATGTCATCATCAACCTACTGACAATGTATTTATTTTTCGATTAAATATTCCCTACATGCCATCATCCCTAACTTGATACAGTAACATATCATTTGATCCAGTTCCATGCCAACTGAATACAATAACTAAACGGATCAACTTTTCCTTTTTTTGAACAACTATCTACCAACATCATTTATATTTTTTTGGTCATCACACATTAAACACAATTCAATAACCATTGTTTTTAAAGATATACCATCTACATATAGCTATATTTTAAAAACACCAAATTATAACAATGAAACCATAATATCCCATATTACCATCCATAACAAAACCATCTAGTGGGAAAGGTGATACATAACCATAATATCACATATTACCATCCATAAAACTACCAAATTATAATCATGAAACCATGATTCAAAACCCACGTACATACACAACCAACAAAAAATCAAAATAACATTGTCTAAAATAGATATTATGTCGTCCACGACATCACCATTATGCGTTAAAATCACCCCTTAACAGTATGATGTCGTTCAATGCCTTGTTCTTGAAGTCGTATCCTATCTGCGTGCGCCATATTCTCATAATCGTTCACACATTTCTGAACATACGACCTTCTTTTGTTAAGCTCAGACAACAAGATTTTTGTTACGTACTTACGACGCACCTCAATGATTTGATTTTCTAAGTCCTCATCTTCTGGATCCAACCCCCCTGACCATCTATCACCCTGGTATGTCTCCATGTGTCGCATCAAAAACACTCCACTATCACCCTGCCATCTCAGTTCCATACATTCTGGTTTCAAGCCCTTCATATCCACCACTTTTGAATGTATCACAAGTTGCATATAATTGCAAAAGCAATACAACTATATTAAATACAACATTCCATTATTATAAACATTTGTTATTCTTACTAAAAATAACCCACAAAAGTTGCAAGATGCAATCACTAACCAGGTTTCTTGTAACGTTGTCATGCTTGTTGCACTGTCCCTTCTTTGGTGGAATGTTGTCAACCACATCCATGGAAGGTTCTTCTATATTAAACGCAATCATATAGAAATGATTGTTCTCAAACACGGGGAACAAAACCTATGTCCATACCCAAACATGTTTATCTCATAAATCACATTCAATTTTTATTGCATATGAACACTCGATACTACATACCAGTTCAACACCTCTTAAATCTTGAAATCGTAATTCTCCAAGTGAATAATCATCATATCATTAAACCTTTGAAAATATTCATTTCTTGGTTTCTTTTTGTTGGCAGGGATAATACTCTACAATTGTAACAACGTAAATCACAAAATACTTTACGAAACCACCTAGAATTATAACACAAAATACAGTTAGTTTTGTACGGAGTCATACCATAATCTTGATGGGTAGGAAAACTCTACTCTTTGAATTGTGGCTCTGTCTTTTTTCCATGTCATTCAACAGATACACCCAAACATCCAACACTATTTCATTAACGTCCATCATCGGTGCCATTGTTTCCATAACCTATCTTGTTGCCCGGGTATTGTTATTGATAATCAAAATGTCATCCCTGCATCAACGTTTTTTAAATGTACCCATTAGTTTGATGTTTAAATATTTTTAAATTACACAACTATTACAATAATAAGTCTAACTTTACCCTCCGCTACCAACTTAGTCAAACAACTATTTCAACACTTTCCGCTCCACAGATGATACCACTGCATCTGAATCAACAGTTCTACAGAAATATAGTGATCTTAGTGCGTCTGAATATTTCTTGTCTCGTTGTGGTCTCCTGACCATTGGTGTTGTTCCAACAATGCTTGATATTGCAACACCCTTACCTTTATCATCACCCGCTGTCATAGACGATCCTTTTTTTGAATCATCCTCGGTTACCCCATGCCCAGCCAACATCTCGAATGGCACAACTGGATCTGGTGTTAACAGCACAAAATCCATTGGGTCAAGCTTCAAGAAACTTGAGTTTTCAATTAGATGGGAAACATTTTCCACAGATTTCGCCATCGTAGGTGAATCAACCTGAATATTAATTGGAACAACATCCTCCATCTTACCATACATTCCACTTTGGTCATTAGACACCCTCACACTTGTTTTTACAGCCGACTTTTTCATAGCAGAATCCACAATCATGTCAACACACATCATGATTGCTTAATGCTTGTGTTAGTGACTGGTCCTCTGGAATTCCGTAGTCATTATGCTCCCCATATATCACTCCAGACGTCCTTTCAGCTACAACATCCAACGCAGATTCTGCAACATTTTCCACTCTTGAATTAGTGTTGGTTACTTCATTCAATGCAGAATCATACGAGCCTGCTTCAACATTCTCCACCCTCATTGCTACTAGCACGTTGTCATTTGGATGAGTGACATATTTAGCAAATTCCTCATTCCTTTTTTGCAAAGGTTTCAAAACCCTATCATCCCCATTACACACTCCCATTGCTTCTCTCAGCATATTTTCAATATTTGTCTACATTGATACGTATCTGTCCAAGTTCTCATCAATCTTCCGAATAAGTACCTTCAATGATACAACACTTCTTTGTTTCTTTCTTGCATTTTAACAAATCAGCAATAACAAACTACCTATTATATAAAAAACCAAAATTGTTACCTCAACTGCATCACAGTGAGCATTCGTATTTCCATTCCCACTACAATCTGGAATCAAATTAAATTTATACAAACAATTGTTAATACAAGCCTTATAATTAATTGTAGAAAATATATAATTTTTAATGTTATTTTCTTAGACATATGAGATCACATACCTTCATTTCTTGCATCTAAACGCTCCTTGTAGCTTTATTACAACTCGGCCGCATCTTCCTTTTCATCAATCTTTCCTTTCTTGTTGACAACATGTCTGTGTCTGAATCAACTGATTCCACCTCCTCACTGACATTCACATCACCAAACCTTTTCTTTCCCATCTCTAATTTCTCCCTATTCTTCAGGGACACAATTGTCCACCAACGTAAAGCCGGGAACACTAGCCTCGTTTGGTTGCCACTCATCCATGTGAATTGAACATAGAATAGCTACGATTGTACAAATAATTGTATGAACAATTAGCATATCACAAAAACTATAAACATAAAACACTATAGAACATCATTCATTACATACCACCAAAAAAATTAATGGCCTGGTATAGCAACAGTTCTTATCATCCCTTTTCCATGCCTTCTTTGATTGCTCCAGCGACCCAATTACGTATCCACACCAATCAAGATCAGTTATAACAGTATCTTCTTTGATGCAAGTCAGAAACTTCTGATTCACCATCCCACAACTTATCCCCTCTATCATAATTGATGTAAACAAAACAAGGAAGTTTAATTGGAACAAACGACCATGTGAGCGATTACATGAAGACAACATGTCTACAACATGATCAGGCTTAAGTCTTCCAATATCTGGACGGAATTGAGTCCTCCACTCACTAACAACTGCATCATCAGTTGTGGCCTTCTTCAATCTAGTCACTGCCTTTTTACCCATTGGCAAACCATACACCTTGAAAACCATTTCCTTTGCTATTAAAATCGATGAAACTTTAATTCTAAAAGTCGACGTATCGCTGTCGTAATTATCGACTAACCAATAACCAAGCTTTAGTGGCACTCGTTCGATGTTCATTGACAAAACAGCCCCAAACCCAATGCCTTCAATTACTTTTTTTTAGTTGAATCAAAGTTTTTAATGACATTCATCTGTATCACAGGTGGATTCCTAATGTATATTGGCAACGGTTTGTTACCTGCATCAGCACTAGGACCTGTTGTCGCTGTAACCGATTTTCCATACCCCCTTTAATTGGACGTTTCTTCTTTTCTGCTTTAATTTTTTTGGCCTCAAATGATTTTATTGGATCTGGTACTATAATTGGATTTTGGAAGTCCCCTGTTGAACCTTCACAAACCATTAAACAATTACTCATGTGTATATTAACAGTATCAGCAACTGAAACCATATCACATAGGACACCATTGTACAGTTGTATCACCCCCTAAATTCATTTTGCATCATCGTCGTTGTACCTAAGACAATACATCTCTACACATGGTTCATTAACCATCGTAACTACTGTATCATAAGAAACTAACATTATCACTGCATATTGACATTAACAACAGCACATACTGTATCTTTACAGTATCTTGGGCACAACCCTAAATAATTATTGTATTACTCTAGAGAATCGTAAAAAAAACAAGTACATTAATTTTAGGGTTCCTTGTTCTCAAAATTATACCAAATGTAGTTGTATCTTGAATATCTAAAAACTCATTTCGAAAGTTAATTAGTTGCATCAAGAAAATCCTAAACTCAATCATTTTTAAAACCCTAATAAATTTCTCATTAATTTCGAGTGTTTTATTTAATCAAGTTTATACCTTCTGTAGCTGTATCTTCATCATCATCTACCAAATCGATTCTAATAGCCGTCTGTGTATTGGAACGTCGAAATAAACCCATCAACCTCGGACTCCTCCTTATAGCTATGATGTCTGCTTTAGATTCATAATGGTTAGATATATAATTACCAATACAAACGAACAATGATTCTATATAGAAGAAACAAAACCTTGCATCGCCAGTCTCTTCGAATGGTCGTTCGTAATGCATCTAGACGCCATACGGTTGTCGTTGAACCCTAGATGAAAATGGCGTCAATGTGGTCAATGATGCTCTCGTTGTTTCTAGAAAAACATTGTACCTAAACAAGCTAACCGTGGTCAATGATGCTCTACTAGTAGACAGCTCCAATTTAGGAGATTTGATACTGATACAAGATATCTAGAATAATTATACATTTTGGAAACAAGCGAATCTTTAGTATCTGCATGATGGTAGGTAACCGTCCATATAATCCCCAATTGCATCTTTACCAAAATACCCTTGAAGCATTACCCATATTTCCATATATAAGCAAATGTTGTTGGATTATTTACAGATTTGGCATCACACTTTTTGATGCATTGATTTCCAATTTCTATGGCTCAGATCTCTTCTCATCTTTTCTCACCAATTGTTTATTCTCACCAGATCTATACATGCATACATATATATATATATATATATATATATATATATATATATATATATATATATATATAGGACCGGGATCAATGGGGTACCATGTTAGACTGGGGAACCGAAGTCCATCCATGTTTGGTTATAAGTTTAAAAGAGTAATATAGTCAATTAGATTTATCTTAAATAATAGATGACAACTAATAAATTAAATAGATCCCTTAATTATAAGAATTTACTTCCATAATATATATAATAAATTTCAAAATGGGTTTTAATGAACATGTTCAATGGGATTCGACAATGAGTTTTAGTGAACATATTCAATCAGATTCAACAATGGGTTTTAGTGAACATGTTCAATCGGATTCGACAATGGGTTTTAGTGAGCATGTTCAACCGGAGGTGTCAAATGATGGTATTTAATATTTTCTTCAAACCGTTCGTGAAGGTTCAATTTCATTTTCACGTTATTGAACATGTGCAATCGGGGTTTATTGTGTTTTTAGTCGATGTAAACCGTTTGGATGATAAACCAATATTGATAGTATTGAACATGTTCAATCGTGGTTTATGGAGTGTCATCATTGCACATGTTCAGTATGGGTGTAAGGAATGATATTAACTGAAATGGAGATTTTCATGGGATACATAAAATCTTTGATTCTAATATAAACTTTTTAATACCATTCTTACCCTCAACATTAATTAATGTGGGAATCAATTTTAAGCAAAATTTATATTATATTTAATGATTTTCATGATAAATGATTGGCTATAAATGGTTTTCCGGTACCCCAGTCTAACATGGTACCCCATTGATTTTGAATATATATATATATATATATATATATATATATATATATATATATATATATATATATATATAGAATAAAGATCTTTTGTGAACACTTTGTCGTTGTGAACATTGTGAACAACCATAAAATAGCTTTGAATCTTATAAATCTTGTTGAAAATACCACCGAACCCTTCTATTAACCTACTAATCTTATTTGGATCCTATGGATTTTATTGAATCCTATGAATTTGTCGAATTATATGAATCCTATGCATCTTGTCATAAAAACTACAATGAACCTTTTGAATGTTCTGAATCTTGTTGAAAACACTTCTATGAACCTTTTGAATCATATGAATCATGTTACAAACACTTGTTGATATATATGAATGATTATATATATTTTTTTATTTGTTCACAACATTCACAACAATATCTTGTTCACAATGGATCTCATCATATATATATATATATATATATATATATATATATATATATATATATATATATATATATATATATATATATATATATATATATATATATATATATATATATATATATATATGAGATCCATTGTGAACATTATATAAGTTGTGAACATTGTGCACCAATCACATGCAGCCACGTCAGCCAAATAAATTGATAATCTGGATATATTAAAAATCACCACAGAGGGGCAAAATCGGAAGACTGAACATTTGTTGAATCTGCAATAGATATCAACAACCAGGTTTGTTCCGACAGTAGCGGATACCAAATAAACCTTTGAAGACGATCAACAATAATTCTGGTAGAATTCAAAATGTCGAATACGATGTATACAAAAAGTGGCGAAGCAAATTATTTGCGACAGTTAATTGATGGTGCAATTAAGGTTAACAGTGTAGTCGTTCCATCAATTCAGGTTGCATCTGGTGCGTCTTTCGTCGATTCAATAAGATACTGTGTATATGTAGTTCTCGGTTATCGTATTTATACAAAGTGCAACGAATTCAAATATCGCAGTAATATTTAATTTTTGTTATTGTTGCAGGGTAATCAATGGAACCCAAAGGTTTGAAGTGAAATGATCAATTGAACCCTTTAACCATTTAGGATGATGCACCCGACTAGAGAAGGTCAAAACGGAATGAAATTGTTATGATTGAGGATTCATTAGGAGCAAGAAATTGTTGTGATTGAGGATTCATTAGGAGCAATCGTTGTATGTGTATATTGTTTATAAACTGTCAATGGAAGTCTCGTGTTGCAATCGTTGAGTGTTTTGACATGTTGTAATAATCACGTTGCGCTTGTTGAATCTTCTGCAACCCTTGTTCATTTTTGTTATCATGATGAGGCAGGTTGCATGTTATGCATCCTGTGAATGCAGTGCAGGAAGGATACAACGAATTGTGCATCCTTTAAATGGGTAGCATGTTATGCAGCCTGTGAATGCAGTGCAGAAAGGATACAACGAATGTAATATAGTCGTTGTGCATATTTTGAATGCACGTGATGTGATGCTGTCATGAATGTAGTGTAGTAAGTCTATGTTCTAAAACATTCAAAATGTCAATTAATTTGTTATGTGTTTCACCCACTGAACCTTGAATTAAACTTGAATTCTCAATATTTGTTCAGTTGAATACTTGAATTAATGAGCCTTTGAATCTCTTGCATGCATTGAACCTTTCATCTGGTGTATTTTACATTTGTTTCAAAAGGTTCAAAAGATTAGTTCTAAAAAAGTTTTATCAATGAGTACATTCAAGGTTCTGAATGTTTTACTAGTTGTGCATCTTGCTTAGTAGTTGAAATTAATGAATGCATTGTAGGTTTGAAGCTGTGCTGCCAATGAAGTTAAAACATTCAAGAGCTTACAACTAGTTTGGGCATCTGATAATTAAGGAAATACAAAGCAACGAGTTCGAGCTCTTGTCGTGCTTGGCTACAGCTAAGATGCGGAAGCGGCACATGTAATGTCAATGGAAAAGAAGTCGTTTTAGGAACTGGAATATTATCTTTTTGAAGAGTATTTTTTTTACGGACGTTGGTTGCGGCTGAAGAAACGTGGGAGTCAGACGTTGCGTTCATCTAGCAGAGGCTAGAGAGTATGGGAGACATGGTGAAGAAGTGCGAGGAAGGTGAGATGAGTGCAGAGGTGAATGCAAGTTTGGGAGACATCTCATCTCATCTCCTCTGCTGCTGAATTCTTTTTACTTGTTTTTTGGCTCGTCGTATGATCCCTTATCGCTAAACCATTTGTTTCTTTAGTCGTAGTATCTCAGTTTGTTAACCGTAGTATAAGCATTCATAGCTTTAGAACATTACAGATTGTTTTAAAGGGCACGTATCAGGAACAAAAAAAAGGTCATGGCACATATAGGATCTGAGGGAATTTTATGTTTCAGAACTAACAGAGATTCCACACACATTGGTCTTTTTGGTGATGCCATATTTAATAGTTTGAGTACCTGAGAAAATTTGGATTCGGAAATCTTGAATGCAAAGGCTTAGATGAAAACAAATACATATGTTACTTGAAAGCAAATGGATTTGTGATGGAAATAATTTGACAGGACATGGAATGTGGGTTTGTTAATAAATTGCGAATGATAGATCAAACACTTTGATGATGTTTAAGGCATCTAAAAACAGGAATCATTGAAGATAAACATGATGGCAAATAAATTTGTCTGCAATGACAAATGAATCTGTCAACATAGTAATTTAGTCTAAAATGCCTTTAACAAAGTTAGACAACATACTTAAAATTCTGATTATAGCATTTTGTTTAAAATTAATTGGAGGGTAAGTCTCCTCGAAATAACAATTGCTTTCTCTTGCATGAAAATTAAGCATTGCACATCATAACTTTTTACGGCATGCAACATCCCGTCTTAATAAGTTCAAGATGCTGAAAATGATTTGAACAACACAAATTGTGTTCCATAATTTTCAAATAAATTGATTATTTTAATAGCGACGAACTATGATATGCATAAAACAACTTGTTTCCATTAAAGCCACAATCATACTGAAAAAATGGTTTCTTTAAAAGGAGCAGAAAAGCCGAATGGCGATATCCTTGATAAAAATTCCTATATGATTTCGTTCAATGTTTACCAACCGGATGAAAAAGAATAATTTCGTTCAATTTTTCCGTAAAGATGTAAAAATAAATAATTTATTTTATTAAGAATTATAATAAGGGCAATTTTAATGATAAAACGAATGGCGGTTTCCTTGAAAAAGAATGGCTGAAAAAGATGCATTAAGTTGTTTACATCATTGACCGTGAGAAACTATTCATCCGGTTGGTTACTTTTGTTTTACAATCATACAGAAACTGCCTCACCGAAATAAAAGGAATTTTTGTTTCCGAGAAATTATTCTATATAATCATGCAATTTTCCTAATGAATAAATTGCCCTTATTATAATTCTTAAATTAATAAATAGATGATGATTACTTGTCAAAATGTCATTGGTTCACAACGTTCACAATAAATAACTTATTCACAAATGATCTCATATATATATATATATATATATATATATATATATATATATATATATATATATATATATATATATATATATATATATATATGAGAGAGAGAGGTGGGTACAATGGAAACCTTCATGCATCGGAAAACTCTGGAAAACAATTTGTAGCCCTTGAATTAGATGCATATACTTCATTAGAGTAATGCATCACGATGCACTTAAAAGAAAGCGCATAAGGGTATTTTGGCACATAATAATATTTTTTTTAAAATTTAAAATTATATCATTTAATAGATCCAAATTTAAAATTTTCATATTTAAATTTAAAAACCATCTCCATAATGCATTAAAAAACATTCAAAGGCATTCATCAGGCATTAATAAAATACCATTAAAATTTTTTTTGTCTTCAATCCAAAAATACATGTTCATCACTCATCTTTTGACGAAAATGACAATCCACTAGAAACTTTTTGACGAAAATGACAATACATTAGAAACTTTTTTACGAAAATATTTAGGTTGCGTTTAGTTAACGAAAACTAGTCATTTTTAATTTCAGTTTTCAAGTGATAGTTTTCGGGGAAAAAAACAAGGCTTTCTATAAAAAGTGAATACATCTTTAGATGATAAAATTTTAGTTTTAAGAAAAATAAGATGGGTGATATAAGAAAAATAGGATAAATGATGGAAAAGTAAGAGAGGGAAAGAAAGTATTATAAAGATATATAAAGATACATAGAGTGGGATAGATGATGAAATTGACGATACACTAGGAACTCTATGCTCATCATTCATCTTCATGATCATCATTCACTTTGCCTTTATGATAAGATCTTCGATGCATCAAAAAACGACGATGCATAGAATACAAAAATATAAAAATGACGATGTAGTAGAAACTTTTACAAAAAATGTTCATCTTTTGATGATAATTATTCGATGTATCAAATTTCATGTTTATCGTGAGTTTTATCATGAGATCTTTGTGTTTTATTATGAGATTTTCGATGGACCAAAAACTTAGTGTTAATCATTCATCTTCGTGTTCATCATTAGATCTTCAATGATGGGTGTAACTCTTCATATTCATCATGAAATCTTCGTGTTCATCATTCATCTTCAACGATGATGCAAAAGATATATTTAACAATATCATGGTGGTGGTCAGTGATCATGGGTGGTGCAAGGCCGAAGGTCGGCGACATGGTAGTCTAGGGGGTGGCGATATGGTGGTGGTCATCTTTCTTTGATAAAGAGAAAGAGTGGGAGAAAGAGGGAGGGAGATATGAAATAATGAAAAGATTTGAATTTTGAATTATTATATTGTCACACCCTGCTACCCCGGTTGGCAGCGAGGCGTGACGAGTGCGGAAGCGTAACCATAATCATAATGAACGACCACTATATGGACGTTTTTAAAATACATCATTGAAACTTGAAAATATAGCAATGTTTTACATAGACTGATATGAGTAAAAGAGTTCGCAAAATACAGAGATTTAATTACATAATTAAAATATCCAAAATAATGCAGCTAAATCTCCGTTAATTTGAATATGCATGCGACTCCATGGATGCGGAAGCTTGAAAGTAAAATACGTCCGAGGCATACTTGCCTTAATTTCCTGAAAATACACGCTAAAATACGTCAACAAAAATTGTTGGGGAGCTCATAGGTTTACACGTAAATCTGACTTGTATGGACAACAATAATAGAGATTGAGTTTATAAAATCATAAATTCCTTGTTATGTATTACATATAAACCATCATGCAACCGAAGCTTAATTAAAATGAGTTTGCCCTGTGCAGTATTCCCATACGTAATACCGTGTGTTGAATATATATGCACCCGCTGTTAGCCGACCCGAACTAACCCGAGTGGGGGACATGACTCCCAATAGATCTATCCACAATATATTCGCGCTTACAAATAAATGTAATTAACGGTTCATGATATCAGAGCTAATGGAACCACATGTGTAATACATAATAGAAATGAAAATATTTCTGTGTCCATATAAAAACGAAGCATGTATATCATCCCCAAAACATAACAGTGTGAAAATAGGGGCTATGAGAACTCACCGAACTTGTGATGGCAAATTATGCGCAAAAATGCAAGTTTGCGTTGTTTGATGGGTGATGAAACCGGAGATGTTTAACCGAGTCCTAAATGATAATAAGGACTTAATATTACTAATATATGATAATATGTATATTTATAGATTTTTATGTCTTAAATCACCCAACATTAGAAGTTTATAAATAAGATTTGCTTAAAACGTCAAGTTTATATATATATATATATATATATATATATAATTTTCCAGCTTTTTCGGAGGTTTTCCGCCTACTTAGAGGCTGTTTTTGACCAAGCTCCAAAATGTTTTAGACTTTGGTTTTCTAGGACATTAAACTACTATATACAAAGGATTTTTAGAATCAAGAACGGCCATTTTTCGAGTTGTTTAGGTTAGTGAAAAAGCTCGTTAAAAATGCTATGTTGGCCATTTTTGAGCTGTCAAACTTTCGGTTTCCCAAATAATTTCTGGAGGTCTTAAACTCCAAAATAAATTATGAAAAATTACAGATCTATAGTTAAGACATAGATCTAACTTTTGAGACAAGAATCAACTCATTTTGTTGAGTTATGAATTAGTTATGATTTTTCAAAGTCGATACAAATTTTCTGCCGAAATTCCGTAGTTTATAAACTTACAACAATTTATGATTCTTGTTGTTTATTCAAAGACTACTTGTATAAAAGTTATAAAAGTTATATAACACATATATAACACATGTTTTCATAATATTAACATGTTTATAATGTGTTCATATATTCATATGCACATTTAAAGAAACAACTCAAAATAAAAACTAGAAACTTATAAACTTGAGTTTCTATGAAACTTGTTGTTGTAGGTGATTATATATTAAGCAAGACTTATATAAACATAATTACATGATGAAATAAGTTAGTATTTACTTACTTTGATGTATTAACAAGATGCAAACTAGAAGAGGTTGGTTCTTGAATTGAAACACCAAGGATACTTGCATAAAATGAAGAACACTTGAAAAGTAAAATCTTTGTAGTGTGAGTGTGTATGGAGCCGGATCAAGAGGAGAGAAAAGAGATAGTTTGGTGTGATGAAAATGAAGAGAAGTGATCTCTATTTATAGAGGATTTTTGGTCTTTCAAAGAGTGGAGGTAGAGTGTGAAGATAGATGAAGTGAAAGTGAGTTGAAAGGGTGAGATGTGAAGGAGATTTGATTGAGATTGAGCATGGTTATTCAAATTAAAATATGGAGATTTGTACATCCTATATGGCCGGCCTAAAAGGCCATAATTATAGTGTATTTTCCTTTTTTTGTATAAATGTATTTAAAATGTATTCTTGTATTTTCCTTTTCTTGTAAATTCAAAAATACTTTTAAATGCATTGTTTTAATGAATTGTTTTAGTCTTGCATAATTAATGTTAAGTAATTGTATTAGTGTATGATTAGTGTCACTAATCATAATTTAATTATGTACTTAGTTGAATTAATCCCTCATATCGTAAATTGATCAGATTAATTGATTTCCCGATTCATCGCACCGATGCATTTGATTTTAATTGAGTTGAATTTTCTAATAAACCTTGTTAATCACTTGATTAATTTCTAATGACCATTGATTAGGTTATAATTGGCTATTAAATACTGATTAGGTCATAGTCGCTAACCTGGTTTAATGCCGGATGTTACAGTCTCCCCCTGTTAAGGGAATTTCGTCCCGAAATTAGCTCGTGTTCTCCACTGCTTGAGTATTTGAGAACAGATGAGGGTATTTTTCTCGGAATTGATCTTCACGTTCCCACGTAAACTCAGGACCTCGCTTAGAGTTCCATCTGACTTTTATTATCGGGTTCCGGCTGTGCTTTAGTTTCTTGACTTCTCGGTCCATTATTTCTACAGGTTGTTCAATGAAGTTCAACTTATCGTCTAACTCCAGCTCGTCCATGGGTATAACGAGTGATTCATCAGCCAGACACTTCTTAAGATTGGACACGTGGAAGGTATTATGAACGTTACTAAGCTCTGGGGGCAGATTGAGTCGGTAAGCTACCGGGCCAATTCTTTTGGTGATCTTGAATGGTCCGACATAACGAGGATTGAGTTTTCCTCGTTTCCCAAAACGGATTACGCCCTTTCAAGGCGAGACTTTTAACATTACTTGATCTCCCTCTTGGAACTCCAAATCCTTCCGTCGAATGTCTGCATAACTTTTCTGTCGATCCCGCGCGATCTTTAATCGGTTACGAATCTGGGCTATCTTTTCTGTAGTCTCTTGGATGATCTCAGGTCCAGTGATCTGACTATCTCCTACTTCCGCCCAACAAAGAGGTGATCGACACTTTCGCCCGTAGAGTGCCTCGAATGGGGCGGTCTTAATGCTCGAGTGATAGCTGTTGTTATAGGAAAACTCGACTAATGACAGGTGTATGTCCCAACTTTTGCCAAAATCGATGACACATGCCCTTAACATGTCTTCCAACGTCTGAATCGTCCTTTCACTCTGACCATCCGTTTGCGGGTGATAGGCTGTACTCATATCTAGGCGTGTACCCAGTGCTTCTTGCAATGACTGCCAAAATCTTGATGTGAACCGGCTGTCCCTGTCTGATATAATTGATACTGGTACTCCATGCCTTGAGACGACTTCTTTAAGATAGATTCGTGTTAACTTATCCATCTTATCAGTCTCCTTGATGGGCAGGAAATGTGCGGTTTTTGTAAGTCGATCCACAATCACCCAAATAGTGTCATAACCTCCAGAAGTTTTTGGCAACTTGGTGATGAAATCCATGGCGATGTTTTCCCACTTCCACTGGGGTATTTCTGGTTGAACTAGCAATCCTGATGGTTTCTGGTGCTCAGCCTTAACCTTCAAACATGTTAAGCACTTGCTGACATAGGTAGCAATGTCAGCCTTCATATTTGGCCACCAGTACATTTCTTTCAAGTCGTGATACATTTTATCTGCCCCTGGATGAATAGCATATCTTGTCTTATGCCCTTCATCCATGACCAGCTTCCTTACTCCTCCGAATTTTGGTAACCAAATTCTGCCCATGAAGTATCGACATCCATCCGGCTTGATTTCAAACTGCTTATCCATCCCTCTCAAGGCTTCATCCAGTAGATTACCCTCCTTGACTGCTTCTTCTTGTGCCTCGCGGACTTGAGAGTTTAGGTTTGACTGTATAGTCATGACCAAAGCTCGGACTCTCAAGGGTTTAACCGTTTCCTTTCGGCTCAGGGCATCAGCTACG
Source organism: Centrapalus pauciflorus (assembly GCA_020465985.1). Lineage (NCBI taxonomy): Eukaryota > Viridiplantae > Streptophyta > Magnoliopsida > Asterales > Asteraceae > Centrapalus > Centrapalus pauciflorus. Next base: position 812,183 of record JAANYP010005153.1, read on the forward strand.
ACATTCGCCTTCCCCGGATGATAACGAATTTCGCAGTCATAGTCACTAAGCAGTTCAACCCAATGACGCTGCCTCATATTTAACTCTTTCTGATTCAGAATATGCTGAAGGCTTTTATGGTCTGTGAACACCGTGCACTTAGTTTCATACATGTAGTGTCTCCATATTTTGAGAGCAAACACCACTGCTCCAAGCTCTAAGTCATGAGTCGTATAATTCACCTCGTGAATTTTGAGCTGTCGTGATGCGTAAGCAATGACTCTATCCCTTTGCATGAGCACACAACCTAATCCATTGTGTGAGGCATCACAGTAGACCACAAAATTTTCAGTCCCTTCGGGTAAGGACAGAATTGGTGCACTACACAACCTTTGCTTTAACTGCTGAAACGCCTTTTCTTGCTCTTCACCCCAGATATACTTCACATCCTTCCGAGTCAATTCTGTTAAGGAACCTACTATCTTTGAGAAGTTTTCGATAAATCGCCTATAATAACCGGCAAGTCCTAGAAATTGGCGGATTTCCGTGGGGGTTCTAGGAGTCGCCCAGTTCTTTATGGCATCGATTTTTGATGGATCAACTTGGATTCCCTGGCTGTTGATCACATGTCCAAGGAATTTAACTTCTCGCAACCAAAATTCACATTTTGAAAATTTGGCGTATAACTGTTCCTTCTCTAACAACTCCAAGATCAGTTTGAGGTGGTGTTCATGCTCCTCCTTATTTCTGGAATAGATGAGAATATCGTCTATGAACACTATTACAAATTTGTCCAGATACGGTTTACACACTCGATTCATGAGGTCCATGAATACGGCTGGTGCGTTAGTCAAACCGAATGGCATTACCTGGAATTCGTAATGTCCATAACGAGTTCTGAATGCGGTCTTCGGTATGTCTTCTTCCCGAACCTTTACTTGATGATAACCGGATCGCAGATCAATCTTAGAGTAGAAGCTAGATCCCTGTAGTTGGTCAAACAGGTCATCAATTCTGGGGAGAGGGTAGCGGTTCTTTACCGTTAACTTGTTTAGCTCTCGGTAGTCTATGCACATTCTGAAGGATCCGTCTTTCTTTTTAACGAACAAGACCGGAGCTCCCCAAGGTGAGGAACTTGGTCGAATGAATCCTTTATCCATCAACTCTTGTAATTGATTGGATAGCTCTTGCATTTCAGAAGGAGCGAGTCTATATGGGGCCCTTGCGACCGGTGCAGCTCCCGGCACCAAATCGATTTGAAACTCTACTTGCCTAGTTGGCGGAAGTCCAGGCAAATCTTCCGGGAAGACCTTCGGATAGTTACAAACCACGGGAATATCCTCGAGTCGCTTCTCCTCCGACTCTTTTTCTACAATTTGCACCAGTACCGCATGACAACCTTTCCTAAGGCACTTTAATGTTCTTAGGCCGGATATGACATTCAACTGTCGGTTCTTTCTTTCTCCTTGGACTGTTAGGAACTTCTTCTTGTGGAGTGGTATCCGTACCACTTTCTTACCACACAAAATCTCGGCATGATTGTGTGACAACCAATCCATACCAACTACTACATCAAAACTTCCGAGTTCTATAGGCATTAAGTCTATCTTAAAGGGATGATCTGCCAGCTTCAGTGTGCATTCCTTAATGATACTACTTGCCTCTATTATTTTACCGTCCGCCAGTTCTATAGTATAAGAGTTGTCTAAGGGAAAAGGATCGACATTCAATTGCTTACTTATCAGATATAAAGCTCCTATCAGCCCCAGTATCAAAGAGTACGTAAACATAAATGTCATTTAAAAGAAACGTACCTGATACTACGTGGGGATCTTGACGAGCGTCACCTGCTCCTAACACAAAAGCTCTCCCCTGAGCTCCTCCACCATTCCTCAGCTTCGGGCACTCACTCTTGAAGTGCCCAGTAACTCCACATTCAAAGCAGCCTTTTTGATTGCTGCCACTGGTTCCCGGGGCTCCAGATTTACAGTCTTTGGCCATATGCCCCAAACGTTTGCATTTTCCACAATGGGTTGGACAGGGACCCTGGTTGTGATGGAAGGTGCATTTAGTGCAGAAAGGCTTGGTACCGGTATAACCTTTTCTTGGCTCAGCTCCCGCTGCGTAAGCCTTAATGGTTTCGGGCTTTTTGGATTGTGAACCCGCATTCTTCCCGGTCTTGTCTTCCCACTTTCTTTTGTTTTCCCCGGCCTTGGCTTCATTTCTCCGGGATACTTGGTCCATAAGATTATTGGCCATCCTGATGGCATCCTGTAGGGTGGATGGGTTGGAGGCAGTGACATTACCTTGAATTTGAGGTGCGAGTCCCCAAATGTAACGTTCGATCTTTTTGTACTCCGGGGTCACCATTTGAGGACACAGGATACTTAGCTCGTGAAATCGGTTGGTATATCCTGCAACGTCCGATCCCTTCATTGACAGGTTCCAGAACTCCGATTCCATTTTCTGGAGTTCGTTCCTCGGACAGTACTCGTCCGTCATCATTTGCTTCAACGCGGACCATGTGAGCTGGTAGGCTTCATCGATACTTACAGACTGGACATAGGAATTCCACCATGTGAGGGCGCTATCTTGTAGAGTGTGAGTAGCAAACTTCACCTTATCTCCTTCAGCACATCCACTGACACGAAAGACAGATTCTAATTTCTCAAACCACCGTATCAAGCCAATGGCTCCTTCGGTTCCGTTGAAGTACCGGGGTTTGCAACTTAAAAATCCTTTAATTCCACAACCTTTTGCGTGGATTTCAGTTCCTCCCGTGGTGCGGCTAGCACCACCATCCCCATTAGCTGAGCTATTCCTATTTGCCTCATACGTGGCTATAGCGGCAGCCACTCTTTGTGCGACTAGCTCTTCAATGTCAGCAGCGTTCATTGCTCGTTTCGGCGGCATTATCTTAAAATTTTAAAGAAAAAGCATAGTGTAAGAAGTTGAATCTTAAAGAGATAACTTTTCCTTAAAGCACAATCTATAATCATCAAACACAATTTCATAAATAACTTGCAATTTTTCATTAATCATTCGAAATTTTCTTACATTAGGGGCGGGTTATTACCCGAAAATTTTGTCCTATACTATTACATGATATTTTCCTACTATTACAAAGATAGATAGAAGTGCACTAAGTGTGGGAGTGATCAGGGGTCTCTCCCTTTTCCATCGCGTTGAGGCGCTGAGTCAGCTCCTCGATCCGAGCTTGGCTTTCGGCTAGTTGCTTCCGAAGCTCATTCAGGTTATCCTGTTGGATGGTGAGAGCATGCTGGTTAGCCCAGTAGATGTTGGAGTTTTGTAACTCCTCCCGCTCTAGACGAGCGGTCATCCCACCGATATCTAGGTTAAGTGATCGGATTTGATGATCATGCCTGGTCAACCGTGCTATCAGAAGTGGTATGGTTTGCTCGGTAGGCTCTTGGGTGAGGGTCGGGACAGGTGCGGAGGATGGTCCTCCTATCTCGAAGTTGGGAGGAACTCCCTCCATCTGCCTCCATTCGCGGAGGGTCTCTGGTATCCAGCCCCATCGGCGGGCGTCTACCCGTCGGTGTGGTGGTTGGGGATTGGGCTGGGGAGTCGGGACAGGAATAGACTCCCTTCTTGGTGGGTTCACCCGCTTTCGGGGTGTGTACAACATTTTGGGGCCGTTAGGGTAAGGCCTATACGGCTTATATGACTGCTCGGCTGGGTGGTATGGGACGCGAGCAGGGACCGTTGGGGGCAATGGATCTTCTTCCTCCATCGGCTCCTCTTCCGTCTCCTCCATTGGATCTTCCGAGGGGTCCTCTTCTTCCGATGTTTCTTCTTCGTGGAAAATTTCAGTGGCCGTGGGGCTCGCAGGAGTGTACTCCTCCTCTGAATCCGATAAGATGATGGTTTCCGGATGGGACATGATTTCTGCTATCAAGGTCCATTCATAGTCTTTTAGTTAGTTACAAAATATTTTTAAAATCAGTAAAACTTAAGTGCAGATATAGTCTAGGGTACTAATGCAACCTAGTTCACTATAACTATGGCTCTGATACCAATCTGTCACACCCTGCTACCCCGGTTGGCAGCAAGGCGTGACGAGTGCGGAAGCGTAACCATAATCATAATGAACGACCACTATATGGACGTTTTTAAAATACATCATTGAAACTTGAAAATATAGCAATGTTTTACATAGACTGATATGAGTAAAGGAGTTCGCAAAATACAGAGATTTAATTACATAATTAAAATATCTAAAATAATGCAGCTAAATCTCCGTTAATTTGAATATGAATGCGACTCCATGGATGCGGAAGCTTGAAAGTAAAATACGTCCGAGGCATATTTGCCTTAATTTCCTGAAAATACACGCTAAAATACGTCAACAAAAATTGTTGGTGAGCTCATAGGTTTACACGTAAATCTGACTTGTATGGACAACAATAATAGAGATTGAATTTATAAAATCATAAATTCCTTGTTATGTATTACATATAAACCATCATGCAACCGAAGCTTAATTAAAATGAGTTTGCCATGTGCAGTATTCCCATACGTAATACCGTGTGTTGAATATATATGCACCCGCTGTTAGCCAACCCGAACTAACCCGAGTGGGGGACATGACTCCCAATAGATCTATCCACAATATATTCGCGCTTACAAATAAATGTAATTAACGGTTCATGATATCAGAACTAATGGAACCACATGTGTAATACATAATAGAAATGAAAATATTTCCGTGTCCATATAAAACCGAAGCATGTATATCA